>JAHDVE020004967.1:0-138871 GCA_022606495.2 Halesus radiatus
AAAGACAAATATTCCCTGGTTACGAATAACCTGACAATATTTGAACATCTCCTACTACCATCACAGTAAGCGGAAGTGAAGTAATGTTACTTGTGTCGTAATGAAGGACTTAGCCAGTCGAGGAATTGAACTCACGACGCCTGGGTGAGACCCAAACGCGATGCCAACTCAACCACTGACCGGTTTCTCTACGATGTTTACTAGGGGGGGGGTTCCACTCATATTCCACCTTACTTCGCCACCGACTAGCCAGCTTCTGGGGCAGGACACGGAAGTCAACCAACGCCATTTTCGTGGCTGCATCCGAGTGCATCAGTTCTCCACTCAATTTGCGTCGAATGTAGATAAAATTCAATTCCTTTTAAAAATATTACAAAATTTGCATTTTAAGGCATTTTAAAAGATTTATTAGATAAAACAGGACTTACAACATCCAAAATAATTGATTATAAAAAATAATATCAATTAAAAGCAATAAGGTAGATATGTACGAGACGTGTAGGCCCGCACAAGGGAGTGTAAATATCGCTACAATACAAAATAATTTTTAATTAATTTGTTAATTTAATTTATTTAATGCTATTATTGACTATTATAATCTTCACTTTTATTTTTATTTCTTTTGGTAGGTAATAAATAAGTATGTATCTATTTCTCGTGTAATATGGTAGATTGGGTTTCCCCCCATCGAACCAGTCCTGATGGATTAAATACTTAAATTAATTAATTAAAATAAAATAAAAATAATCTTTTTGAAATGATTTGCCTAAAGGTGTAGGTAGTGTTAATAAGGAGGTTCATTTGACACTTTTTACACTCAAAGGTTTTCGTCGCAATTTATGACCCAGCGATTTTTGTTATTTATTTTACTTGGCTTTCTCTACGGTTATATAATAATATCAGTCACAGTCATAACCCTACTCGTTGGAGCGAATTCTCAAAGTCTTTCCCCACTGCGTTTCTTAAATAAATAAGCGAAATTTAGTATCTCGGGCTCCGTTCTGTGGGGAGAGGAGGGGGATGGGGTGCGCCGAATGTTGCTATATGTTATTTTTTGTCGATAGAATGGACGACCTAGAAAATACAAGGTTGGCGATAAATTGATAAAGCGCCCGTCTGATGTTCATCGAGTCGTGGGTTTGTAGATCGGATGATTTTGATGGATTTTCCTGGCAATCGAACTTGAGCAATATTTTAGCATTTTGATTGGATAAGCTCAGACCCAAACCCAAGCCAGAGAGAAATGGAGAAAAGCGTTCAAATTTGTTACAACTTTTTTTTATTACTTCAAGCGAAATGAACTTAATTAAAACTGACAGACTTGAGTGTTTTTATTTAAGCCGAATACCGCACAAGAGTTCCAACTGTCTGGAGCCAGTAGGATTATTGCATCCCGAATTCGAGTATATTGTGAGGCTGAAGGGAGTGATTAGAGAGAGTTGGGGATAATAAAGGTTGGAAAATACCTGTCTATTCAGACGTTTGTTTTCACGCTCAAGTCAACCTAGACTGATACGTGGAACAGACTGGTTGAACCCTCTCATACGAATGCTGCAAAATTTGGGGATTAAGCTTTTAATGTGCTGGGTCCCCATTCTTAGAATTACCTTCCATTTGGTCTGAGGTCAGAAGGCAATTTGGGAATCTTGAAAAATAGTCTAAAAATACATTTTTTTGAAAGGGCTACAAACTTTACCAAAATGTAAAGCGCCTTTGGGGTGATTTTAATCATTAAATGGCGCTATAGAAAAAAAAGTAGACCATTAATTACATTATCATTATTATCAACAAAAAAAAAGAATTGTTATAAACCATTAATGGAAGAGGGAAGCCGAATACCATTTAACCCCCAGAAGACGGGTAAATTAAAAAAATATATGTTAATTTTTAATGAAAATTAAATTTAATAATGTTATTATTTAGTTCTGCCAGTATTTTTACTTTTTATTATTATGGCACCTGTTTCAACGTTAAAGGCCATTTTCAAACTGCGGTTAATCAACATTGTTACACGTTTGGAACAATTAGAAATTAAGTAAGGAACGAATGATCCCAATATAACATTAATTAATAAAGTCAGGAAAATGATATATTCACCGCTTCTCAGTATTTTAGTATTATCAAAACAATATAACACATATAAATAAATCAATAAAGAAAACATTATCAATTAAATACGGGGAAACACATTATAAATCTAAAAACCTCACAGAATAGAGAATTTTTAATTATTTTCTAAAACCTGTTTAAATTAGAATGGGGTCTGTCGTCATAATGTGAATTAACCGCATTTTGAAAATGACCTTGAATGCCAAAACAGCTGTCACAATAATAAAAACTAAAAATACTTGCAAAACTTAATAATAGCATTACTAAATTTGATTAATTAAATTTAAAAAAAAGGTCAATATAAAAATAAAAAACCTTTTTTTTATTTTATTTTTTTATCTATGTAATATATATTTTATTATATCTCTAAAGGGCACCCCGCGCACTATGGCAAAAGCTTAAACGAAAGTTTGCACGTAAACCGGCGTAATACAAGGTTATGCAAAATGAAAAAGTTTTTTTCTGCATGCAACGTGAAATCAAATAATATATTTCGGTATTATTGAATTGGCGGTGGGAGAAGTTATCTACTTTCCTAAGGTTTAGTGATTTACCCACTGGTGAAATAGGCAGCATCCCTTTGAAGGATATTAATATATTCACCCCTTTAGCTCGAGGGTGCGTGGAGAAAAAAACTTTTTTTTAAATATTATGATATGGTTTTATCTTTGCCCTGGGATACTTTTTTTTCAAATCGTGTTACAAAGCTTGATACTAAATCTGCAAAATTAATGTGTTTTTTCCGGTGCCAAATTTAGGGAGCTTTAAATTAGTGTTTTTTTCTTCCACTGCAACTTATATCAAAGATTTTTTACTCAGTTAAAAAGATTAAAAGACATTAAAATTTATTTTATTATTCTAAGATTTTGAGTCCTTGCGTGCATGATTGTGTTAATATTTTATTTTATTACCATTAAACTTAATTTTAAAATGGGTACATTGTTATCACTAGAAAATTATATTATAATAAATAAATTAATTGAAAAAATAAAACAATAACTTTGTTTACATCAAAGTTATTGTTTTATTTTTAAAATTATATATCACCAAGTTACCGATTCGTATGAAAATATAATAAATTGATTGTTGAAACAATTGAAATGATGAATTGAAATAATAGACTTGCCCAAGTATCATTTCGACGGCTGGGGGCAAAGGTCACATGACACTCATTTTGGCACCAACCTGCTTCACTGCCGTCCATGTTCATTTCGCGTGATTTTGACTGCGGTAAGCAAAATACGCAATATTTATGAAAAGGGTCAAACCAAATACTCCATGAAAATATTCGGTTTTTATAAACAAGCCGAACCATTTTCTTATTTGCTGTTTTACTTAAATTGGCGGCACACATAGCTGGCCCCTCGCCCCCCGTATTCGGATTTATTTTCCTTGCCTGTTTTTTTTTAATTTATGTGAATACCGTGCAAGAGTCGCAACTGCTCCCAACCATCTGGAGCCAGTGAGACTATGGCATTCCTAATAGGGATATGTTGTGAGGCTGAAGGTAATGGGGAGGGGAAGGAGATGTGGAAGAGTAAGGTGGGAACGTACCTGGTTATTCAGTTCTGGTCATTTAACACGGCTAAAGCCATTTCAAGCAATGTTTCGGTTCTGAATGGTGGTCTTTCACCAGGGCGATACTGGACGTATCTACCAGGACACCTCTATGAATTATTTGCTCTGTGACTGATTTGAAAGAAAACTAATGTCTTAAATTTACATAAGACTCCTAGGTCCCAGACAGGTAAATTAAATTATCTATATGTTCATGAAAGCTTGTCGACATTAAAATTTCAATTAATTTCAAAGCATTATGTAGTAAAAATGTTTTTTTTCTAAAACATTTAACGGCCTCCATGGTCGAGGGGTAAGGCTCTCGACTATGAATCCTTAGGTGGCTGGTTCAAATCCCAACGTGCGCAAGTAAATTTTATTTAATTAATGTGTGTTGTTTCACAATTAATTAATTTTTTTTTAAATTATGGTATATTTGCGCACGTTCCAGAGTGGAGGATACTATCAGAATAGTCCTGGTGAAAGACCGCCATTAAGAATTGAAACGTTGTTTGAAATGGATTTTAACCGTGTTTGGTAACTAGATCTGAATAGCCAGGTATTTTCTCCACGTTCCTCTTCCCCTTCTCCTTCACCTCCCCACTACCATTAGCCTCACGACATTCCCCAATTGAGGATGCCATAGTCTCACTGCCTCCAGACTGTTGTGTGCAGTTGGGACTCTTGTGCGGTATTCACATTTAAAAAATATATTAATAAGCGCCAACTTTGAGCGCGTATCACGTTTCTTTTAACCTTAAACACTTGTTTCTTTGCTTTTTGTGAAAAGCAAAAAAAAAACCTTAATTAAGAAGAGAGCAAGCAGCATAATAACGAAGACTTGTGTACATTTTGTAAAGTAAGTAACAGAAAAGCTTTAAGATATTTTTATTAATAAAACTTTTTGTTACATGTTTTTATATTACAAATTATAAATGCAGATTTTATACTGCACTTATAGAAGAAGAATTTGCTTGTCGATAGAAGAGGCGTGTACATTAATTATTAATGGTCAAGTACTCCTGATATAAATCGTAAATAGTTTCCCTCGACATTGTTCATTCTTTCCGAAGGTATTTTCGCCACATTTACAATTTCTATGAATTATCTAAAAAATAATATTATACCTCCAGGGCATAAGCTTGTTTATTTTTCGAATATAAAGTACAACAACACCCGTTCTTATATAGGTAGGAATATTCTGAAAAAGTTTTTTTGTAAGAGATGAGCAAGGCCAGAAAAAGTTCCATGAATTTCCAGGAAGGCGTAGATAACTTCACATTAATTTTTCTACCAAATCCGTATCACTGACAGTGAAGACCCGAAGGCTGTATACCGTATAGAGATACAGCTTTCGACCAAAGCTTCTCAAACTATGAAGTGCGGAAATCTAACTTTTTTATAATAATGATACTAATTCGCCACATTCTGAAAAAAAGATTAGTAGGTATTTACACCTTTTTTTAAACCAGGGCTAGTAAAACGGTATGCTCTGGCATCATGGAATTTGGACAGAATTTTCTTAATCCAACAAGATTTATGAATCTCTGCTATCTACCTAAAATATTATACAATCAAAACGTTTTTTTTTTACTTTTTATGTTGTTGTGTAAAGAAGGGAAGGGGATGGGGAAGGTTAGGTTGGAGGAAAGCCCCTAAGTTGGAAAGCGTGGTGTAAACTGGGAGTATCAGGGAGAGGAGAAACGGGAAAGAGGAAGGTTGGGTTACAGGGGAAGTTATGGGAGACAATTACAATCTGCAGGATTTACCCTGGAGGTGGTTTCCTCGATGTTGAAGTCTGCTCCGGACATTAGCCTAGCTCAGATCGGCAGGGGACATCAACTTCTTATCGCGTATAAATATAAAGGGTCGCGAATCGATCGCAATCTTATAATTGGGTTGAGGGCGTTTCTATTTCTACGTTAAATTAGTACAGGGAAGTGTTTTCAAACTCGGTGTTTATTGCAACTCAGACGAACATGATAGGTTAAGAATAATCATGTAGACAGTAAAAAAAATGTAATCTCTCTATCGTTCTGATTGGAATCTCTAACCGAGTTATGCAGATGAAACAAGGGATTAAATCAATACATTATGGGCAGATGGGAATTCAGCTTACATGGTGTTCTGGTCGAATGGCGGGGGCGGCTGGTGATGAGGCCAAGGCCGGACATCTTCACACTGAGTTTAATGGGTTTTTATATTTAGTAAGGCACCATATTGAGTGTTTTGACGGCAAGAGGCAAGTCTAGCTGCGGGTGTCAGCCCGCCTGCATTGTACTTGCTCGTAAATAAATAATAACAAAAATGGCCGCCTTTTTTTCAGAGACGCAGTTCAGAGAGGCAATTACCTCTTCGAGTTCCAGACGGGAAGTGTGAAACGCAGCAAGGAGCGGTCCCAAACCGCCGTGGGCGCTCGTGTCGCATGCTCCTGTTTTGTTAATTTATGATCTGATTGGTTTAATTGGGCGCTCGAATCGCCTGATTGGTTAATTTATGGAGGGAAATGATGTGGTTGCTTGCCAGGCTTATTTGCCAAGAACGAGTAGCTAGAACTCATCTCAGGGTCAACCTTTCGTTACATAACAATGTGATTCTCGCACAGGAGTCCAAACTGTTCCCAACTTCTGTCTGGAGCCGGTGGGACTGTGGTAACCTCAATTGGGGTACGTTATAAATCTCAAGGATGTGGGAAAGTGATGTGAAAAGGAAAGGAGTGGAAGTATCTGGCAATTCAGATATAGTCACTAAACACAGCTAAAGCCACTTTTAGCAACGTTTTGATTCTGAATGGTGGTTTTCAAACTAGAGGGATATTGATAGTCATTCTGGCAACGCATTCTCAAGAAATGGATGATTATATAGCATTTAAAATAAATAAATCTTCAACTGCTTAGTTTTTATATTTTACGCTCTTCTGTATTTTATGTTGATGTTTATCTATAATCTAAAGTGTACGTATACTCCCCATGGGATGTGTGAAATTACGCAAACCTCTTCACCTACTCAATTACAATATTAATTATTAAAACAAGGTAAAACAATGGAATAAAAAAAAATAATAAAAAAGACAATATTAACAAACCGCAAATGAAATATGAAAAGACACAGAAAATAAAATAGGTAACGGTCGCATCTTGGAGTCGACCTCAGAACCTCTTGTATATTCGGGACCGGCTCTCTTACTCAACTAAACTAATGCCACCTTATTGCTTTCCGTCATTTTTATCGATTTCAACATCAATTTAAGAACTGTTAGTTACTGTCGTTACCTTTTTTATGTTACCGAGTCTTTTGTTTCAAATTTAATTTGAGATCTGTTAATATTGTTTTCAATGATTATTAAAAATTTTACAATGTGATTTATAAGCTTCCGTAGGTTATTCCCTTAAAAAATTGAAAAATCCTTTCATTTAATTCCCTGAAGTTAGAGAATCTCCCCCGAAACCATCATTTTCAGCCTGATATGGCGTTCATGAAGACAAATATTGCTAAAATATTCAGACATTTTTATCAGAATTTTTTCGGCAATAACACATGTTTCTTATCGGACTGTCGGCGTATCCGTGGCGTTTTCCTGACCGCATATGATTATTTCAGATTCTCATGGTAATCATCGCATTCCTTCGGGAAGCGATGTGTTCAATTCATCTCTGACATCTGACAGAATGAAAATTACACAAAAACCAATAAATAAAGATGAACGAAGAAAGGGGTGTTCCATGACAATTCAGCACACGTGTGTCATTTAAGTCATTAAAATAACGTAAAAAAAGCTTTCCTGAAAACCTAACCTAACCTGACCTAATAAATCAATTAAAAATTATTTTTTAATACTTTTGTAGTAATTTTTAATTAAATACAAAAAAAATATTAGGTTTTCATGATATTGGCTTAGGTTTTCATATTTTTAATTGCTTTATATCACATTAAAAAGTGTGCCGATTCATACATGTGTTGAATTATCTGGTCTCTGTCAAGAGAATGCGTGGTAGAAGAAGTCGCGGATGCCTTAAGAAAAAAAAAGCGCTATCAAGTTACTGAATTATATACGAGTCAGTCATGTTAAGAGTTAGAATAACTGAAGAAAGTGTATGAATGTGAATGAAGCAAGGAGTGTGTTTTAAGAGTTGTTCGGCGATCCATCATCTCTGCCTATCCGCGTGCGGAAACGGCGTGTTAATTAGTTAGTTAGCCAATAAAAAAATCTTTTTTTTTTTTTTAATATGAATACCGCACAAGAGTCCCAAACTGCTCCCAACCGTCTGGAGCCAGTGAGACTGTGGTATTCCCAATTGGGGAATGTTGTGAGGCTGAAGGTATTGAGGAGGGGAAGGAGAAGGGGGAGAGGAAGGTGGGGAAAAGGGTAAATACCTGGCTAATATAAAAGGCTATATATACTAGAGATTTAGTATTTATTGTACCAGTCTGAGGATGCCCGTGATACGGTGAAACCGGTCCGGTCGAAAAATAAATAAGTGGAAAAAAGTTACAAAGGTTTTTCAATAATGTCATAATATCGAAAATCCTTAAATAAGTTTAGGTAAAATAAAAAGTTTTTCAGGATAACGTCATGTTAAATTCAAAGCTTTCTATAAATAATTTGTATTATTAATTAAAAAATTGATTTTTTTAAAATTAATGAGTACTAACAGCCCGGTTTGTCAGAGTGATAGCACTATTTTTTTTTAATTTAATGAGTAGTAACAGCCCGGTTTGTCAGAGTGATAGCACTATTTTTTTTAAATTTAATGAGTAGTAACAGCCCGGTTTGTCAGAGTGATAGCACTATTTTTTTAAATTTAATGAGTAGTAACAGCCCGGTTTGTCAGAGTGATAGCACTATTTTTTTTAAATTTAATGAGTAGTAACAGCCCGGTTTGTCAGAGTGATAGCAATATTTTTTTTTAATTTAATGAGTAGTAACAGCCCGGTTTGTCAGAGTGATAGCAATATTTTTTTAAAATTTAATGAGTAGTAACAGCCCGGTTTGTCAGAGTGATAGCACTTTTTTTTTTAAATTTAATGAGTAGTAACTACCCGGCTTGACATTGTGAACATACGATGATTGCGTTGTCATATAAATTTACTGAAATATAAAAAAGTACACTTACTTGACGTCAGAGCTCACCGTTTCAGAGTTCTCACTTACTCAAATATCAAAGAATAACATATTTTGTTTTACGGAATCCCAACTGTAACACTGGTTCCAAAATTAATACAGCAAAAATACGCAACTGCAATGTACATTGCATAGAGCTAGGTTTTAGAAGTATTTAATGTATTTCATTACTGTAGACGAATATTCCAAAGTAAAAATCTTTGTTTCGTAGAAGCTAGTGTATTATATCATTTTTTAATATTATATTTGCATTTGAGATATTTACAAAAAGTTACCAGTTCGAGAATATTTGGACATACCCTTTGTTTCACTCATGAGTGATTTGGATGTGAATTTAAAAAATCCACTTACAACTATATTGTTAAGCCAAGTGATATTTAAAAAAAAGACAATTTGGAATATATAACTTTGAGTAGGTACATATTTTTTTGCATTGAACGCGTTCCGAAGTTATCATCGACTTGATATGAGGGGGAGTGGTTCAAAAGCTTATTTCCCCACGAACCATCGAAGTAATAAAGTTATGGATAAAAACCTAAGTAATTCAGTAAAGTTCAAAATGTATACTGAAATGATGACGCGAGTTCCCGAAATTTATTCAGATTTTTAAAATAACCTAATACATGATGCGAACACACCAATTTCGGGAATTTCTGAAACTTTTTTCTTTGAAAGAAATAATATGTAAAATTTCTGATGGAACTTGAGTTTACCATCGGAATTGACAGAAAGCAAATTATGTGGCGCAAAGTTTGATTGATGCTTGAATTCTGAATACACCATTTTATGGATTCCGAGAAAAGGTATCTTCGCGTGATCGTCAAAGGTGGTGATTTGTTCTGATGGGGACATGAATTCATATGAGAAGGCACGCGACGATTCGGGTAATATTATAAAATACCTCACCCCGTAGATTCGATTTCACCATCTGCCGCGTTTAATAATACGGTGGCTAAAAACCGATTTGATTTTCCTATAAATTCCGGTGCAATTTTGCTGACCTTTAAAAGAAAGACAAACATTTCCGGGTATTGAATAACCCAATCTTAATTAACCCCTCGAGCTTTTTGATAATAATTTTTTTTTTTTTTAAACGTGCATGGTAAACTTTTAAATGGCAATAAAATGCGTGTTTTTTTTTCTCTTTATAAAACAGTTTAAATCATATACATTACTTGGTACACAATGCGATAACATGACTTGTATGCGTCCGTTTCGGGCTGGGATAAATATCTCCCAAAAAGACTCTACGCCTATTTAGGGGTTAAACTCTTCCTACTTCTATCACTAAGAGTGGAAAATGTTGCTTGTGAAATGATGGGGACTGATCTAGTAGATGATTCAGCCTGCCACGCCTGTATGGGAACCCGATGCTTTGGACTACTCACTTACTAATTAATAGAAAAGCTCAAAATAGAGAATTGTATTTGGTGCCTTGTAATGGAAGGAGTTTTGTATTTAAAACAGTTATTCAGAAGCATTTGCATGTATTACCGTATTACATACGTTGAGATTCAAAAACAACGCAAGGCTCACGTATGTTTAAAGTAGAAGATTAAGAAAAGGACGCTTTGCTTTGACATTTAAAGTGGAAAAAAGAAGAAAGGAGCGTCAGGAGAATATATTAACTGAGAAATAGCATGACCAAGTGAATCGAGTGAAGTTAGTGGTATGAAGGTTTATCCTATCTGCATACCCCTCCGGAAAGCCTGTTGATTAGATATTTAGTTATTTTTAATCATCGAAGATAATATTACCAACTCTAAAAATGAAACATGAAACCGAAAAGACACAGAAAACAAAAATATTACGGCACCATCTGGGACTCGAACCCAGGACCACATGATTTATCCGGGACCTTGCTAAATTCGGGTAGAATCTTGTAGTCATGATAAAAAGGTAGCAGCCAAAAATATATGGGAAATATATAAAGATGATATTAACTTTCTTAGAAATCGAAGTATGATACTTGAAAAAGTGAAGGAATGGTTTGAGGTAGCTGCAGATAATGAAATTAGAGAGCAAGGTCACGGATAGACAATGAGGTCCTGGGTTCGAGTCAGTTGCTGCCGTTATCTTTTTCTTTTCTATGTCTTTTCGGTTTCATGTTTCATTTTGAGAGTTGTTAATATCATGTTCAATGTTAAAATATATATTGCAATGAGTTTTACAAGCTTCGATAAGTTATTCGAAAATTGGAGATAATTAGTTAGTTACATATTTATTATGAATTGCTGATATTTTAGGGCAACAGTATTTTTTTCGATCCAAACATTTCAATGTGAATACGTCAGACTGATACATTTTAGGGCAACAGTATTTTTTTCGATCCAAACATTTCAATGTGAATACGTCAGACACACAGTAAACCCCCTCAAATCTCTAATACAGCCGTGTCCACATTAATCCTCCCCTGTACTTGCGCCTTGTATTAAACAATATATCTTGTACATCCTGGGAGGCTGTGCCTGCGCCATCCCCGTGTGCCAGTCCCGTGTAGGCTGTAGGTTCTATGCTATCCGCTTTACGTGCTACGTGCTAGGTCCCTTCGTTTGTCAAACGACGCGAGGGCAAATAGGGGCGATATTTTTTGTTGACGGTAAATATTTGATCAGCGCGATGTGCCGGATGGGGTGTTTACTGTTTACTGACTATCAGGAACCGTGTGCACAGCCACAGATATCTAGGCGATATTTAATCCTACCTATTTGCTTTCCTATATGGAGAATTATACGACGGAATCAAAATTAACTCAATTTAAAATATGGATTCATCATTAAAATATGTACTTCCCCGATTAATATTTGTGAGTTACAAATGTTTGTCTTGGCTAGAGATTGTAATGTTCTAGCTTTTTCATATGGAATAATTTTGTATTATATGGTGAAATCACAATGAACTAAATTATGCGACACAGACCCAGAAAAAAAATCACCTGTTTATTTATTATGTTGAGTTCTTTTGGCTTATCCATTATATCAAAATATTAATAAATAAGGCTATATATATACTTTCCTAGATGGAGTTTTTACAAGAAATTTAAAAAAAATAGCTCAATTTAAAAATCTAGATTCTTTCCTAAAGAAAAATGTTAAAATCTCGATGTGGAACAAAATCTTTATCGTGAAGCAGAAATTTAAAGTTTGCGTGGCTAAAACCTCTTAAACTCCGTCGGATTATTATAAAAATCAGAGCGGAGTCCTTAAAAATAAGAAAAAAAACCATTAAGGAAGATTTTTAAACCGAGGCCTTGAAGTTCACTTTCTTATACATGCAAATATTTTATTGAAATTAGTAAGCATTCAAACCATATAAACTTGTAGCGGATGTATTGGACATTGAAGTAAATAATTAACTAACCAACCATTAAGTCCTTTTCCAAAGGGATAGGCAGATAGGACGGATCGCCAAACAACTCGATCTTGGCATACACTTCTTGCTTCATTCACATTCATACATCGTCTCAAACATTCTCATCTATTATTCCGACTTCTGACATGGCCAGACTCAAGTATTTGTTTCACTTGATCGTGCCATGTCTTCCTCGGGCGCCCGGCTTCTTCTTCCATTCACATTAGCGTCATATATTATTTTTACACTCCTTTCTTCGTTCAATCGCTCTACATGCCCAAACCATCTAAGCGTTCCTTTCTTAATCGTACTCATTACGCTTACATCAGCCTTGCATTCTTTACGAATCTCAATATTCAAGTAATTATCCTAGTTCTGCAGTCAAAGCTTTCTCAAATGTTTTTGTTAAATAATGTGTGTTTCATGTTAGTAAATATTATAAATATTACTACTATTATAAATGAATGTTATTATTATAAGAGCGATATTTTTTAAGCCATTTTCCTTACCATCAGCTAATCTCGACCGGAAGCGCCGAACTTCTTTAGTTCGATCGGCGGAGTGATTTTTCACCCGAAATTTCCCTTTGTGTTGGCTCTTGCCCCGTAACTTAACCCCCTTCCTTCCCCTATTTTTCTTCCCGAAATCATTTTGAGGTTTTCTTTGTTCGGCGGCGGAATAACAAATAATGGATACACGTTTACCGCTTACGACTTGAAGTGAGTAAACACTAAGCGGTTCTGCAATTACAGGGTTCTAGCTAAGCTGCGAAGGAAAAAAATACCTTGTGGATACACGCTTTAGTATAATTATTTTCTAGCTGGATTTGTAGAAAAGGTAGTAGTACTTGGGTTAAACCTCCTTTACATTGTTAGTCTGATTTTCTTTAATTAAATGATACATCTACCTTTAGGGTATCTCGGATACGATGCTCTATAATGAGGATAATAAAATAAAAAAGTAACTATAATTTATTTATTTTTTGTATTGTCTACAAAAATAATTTTGTACTTTTTTTTACAGTATAGGCCTATATCACTTTTGGGGGGTCTTTTAGAGAATAGGGAGGAGTGAACCTGGATCTTGAAGAGACCCATGTTGTAGGAGGGAGGAGAGGGATACAGAGGCCGGCAGATTATTCAACAGCCGAGTTGTCGAACACGAATCGTAGAAGCGACCCGTTCTAGATTTCTTAAAAAAAAAAATAATTCAACGCTTACATAGTCTTCGTAACAAAAACTTAAGTGATATGGATGTATTTAACTGAAATCTGAAATTGGCAAATTTAAAAAAAAAAGTATGAACAAATTATTTCTACATAGTTTATAAGTTTTTTTTACAGTAACTCCACACAGAAGGCTCTGAAGGAAATAATTTCCCTCAAGGCCTATATCATCTTTGGGGATGCTGTGTGGAGGGTCTTTTAGAGGATAGGAAGGGGTTCAATGTAGGATGATAAAGTTCGGATGGAGGAAACACAGAGGCCGGCAGATCATTCCACAGCCGAGCTGTTGAACACATGAACGAGTCTTAGTCGTTTGGCGTGTTTGCACCGGTGGCGAAGGTATAAATGACGCTAGTTCCTCAGATTAACTTCCATTAAAATACCGGTAGAACAAGGACAGCATTTCCACCGGACTTCTGTGTTCCAAAGATTGCAATCCGGTTATTAAGATAGGCGAATCTATCAAACGGACCGCCCATTTCTGCACAGAGCCAAGGGTTTTTTCAGATATTTTGGGGCTCCCGACCAGAGGTGGCTGCCAAATTCTACAGTGGGGCGCACTTGCGATTTGCACAGGATCAGCTGCTGTGTACTCTTGGTTAAATTAATAGATTTCGACAGTATCCTTTTGCTGACAAAAAAATAATATTTAAAACGTAAGGGACACAATACGCATAGAATAAATAAAATGCAGTACAACATAACATGCATATTTTCGTTGCTTTAAATTATTTTTTCATAATAAACCTTGGCATTGACTCCAGGGTTTTAAAATCAAATTCTTCCAGTTAATAAAGGTAACAGCATAAAACAGAACAGTGACAAAACAGAACACAATAAAAAAAAAAGTGAGGTTAAACACGTTTTTTTCATACATTTTCTAGGGTTATTTTCAATGTTATTTTTTGTAATGGGACCATGTATAACTATTACATATTTCAATTTAATTTATAATAACTAACTCAATATAAAAGGTGGCGTGGGTGATATTTATCATAAAATTATTATTATCATAAATGTCATGTAAAAAATAAAAGATTCTTTTATGTTAATCATTAATCATTACTACAATTTAAGTAGTTTTTCATTTTAAAAAAATTGAAAATATAATATCATGTTTGTTGCTTCTAATTGTGAAACTGTCAATTCATGGTGGTATTCCATTTAAATGTGAAAAAAATTAAAAACCTTTGTAACACTCTTAGACTTTTTTTATTTTTATTTTAGACCGATTCATATTTCAACTTATAACGGACATCTTCAAACTGGAACAATTTTGACCAAATCTATGACATACCTTTATAAATAGGTACATATAGTATTGCTCTTTCTAATATTGCACATTTATGACAGAGAAATTTGTTTTATTGCTGACGGAACGACTTTACAATTATATTTTCTTTCAAACTAGTTTCGGGTTGGTTTATTAGCTTCATGTAGCCGGATTACATTATGTTGGTGTACTGAATCTATAAGTTTGAAAAATATTCTATTAAAAAAACAGAAATAACCAACTGTTTAAAATAAAGCTGACACAAAAACATTACACAGTTTTTAAAACCCTATGTTCGGTAAACCAACACAATTTAATTCTTCTGGAAAGTGATAAACCAGCCTGAAAGTAATTTCATATATGATTGTAAAGCCATTCCGTCAAAATCAAATAAGTTTCTCGTCGTAAATTTTCAACATTAAAAAGAGCGAACGGGGTTTAAAAATCATATAAATACTTTATATACCATAGAATTAGTTTAATTTGAACCAGTCTGAAGACGCCCGTTGTAGGGTGAAATCAGTCCGGTCTGAAATAAACAAGTGGAAAAAGTTACATAATTAAATAACTATCATTCCCATGTATTTTGAAATAAACTACCAGTGTAGGTACCACATGCCAGAGTGGAAGTTACCCATGAGAGTGTACAGTATTCCTGGTGAAACCGTTCGGAATGGAAACATTGCTTAAATTGGCTGTAATTATATTTAGTAACCTATTTTATTTGGAAGTTTTATTTACTATGTAAATCACCTTTGCTAACCATGCTTCCTATTAACTTTGACTCCTCCCACCGCCCACCCCCCTCCAAATCACCACTCCCATTACCCTCACCTAATGGTGACTAATTTTGTTTCTGAACTTGTTTAATTTAAGTTAGTTTTAAGAACGCTAGTGAATGACACGGTTGTGTCGAAACCGATAGCGAATTTAATAAATCAAAAATAGCAAAAGTACATAGTAAATAAAACTTCCAAACAAAATATCTAGAAATTGCTATATAGTGAATACCGAAAAAATACAAGAAATTTAGTAACCTATTCTGGAGAATCGGGTAGGTACTTCCCGACCTCACTTTCTTCATCTTTAAAATTCTCAACAGCATTCCTTAAATTAAAATTGTCATAACTTCTCTCTGGCTCTGGATATAGGAAAAAAACATTTTTAAACCACGGTTTATTATTCTGCAGGTTAACTTGTGATGTTATTTTGACATCGTGTATATAAATCTTAATGATATTTGAAAGCTCTAATTGACACGAACACTATGTGTGGGCGTCATGGGAAGCATTTCGATATTATAATAATTCCTGTTATTATGTCGAAAGCATTCTGTCCTATGACTGTTTGCTATTTGAATGACTCCACAATGTACGTAAGCTGAAGGCTATTCATTATTTTGTTTTCGACGTTCAAACCGCGGTAAATACTCAATATTCCTTACAAATAGTGTTGAGCAAAGGCGAATGATTTATGCCTTATGCCTATTGATATAATGAACACTAGATGACTACAATACATACATAACTGACGACGATAAAGTCTTTATTGGTAATATCTATAAATATTGGGTTGTAAATCAACACATAAAAAAAAATCCCTGAAAATAGCAGTTTGTTCTTATCAGTGCCGGAAAGGTTTAGAGAGTATTTTGAATGAAATCCAATATCTAAAACTATTGCTATCACGTTTTAAAAATAGTATTAAAAACATTGAACCCGCTATGTTTTATTTAGGTTATCCTATAGATATACCACTCTGGTTAGCCACAGATTACATATTCAAAAGAAAAAGGTTTGGGTGGAATATTTTCAAAATGGAAAAATATGTAATTAACAACTTTTTTATTTAAATGTATTTTGAAATAATAAATGTTTGGATTGAAACAAAATTTTCAAATGAATGTTTGTTTGTTTTAGAGATAGTAATGCTCGTCACATGGCACTACTTTGACTGTCAAGTCAATTATAGCATCCAAACGACAAGAAAGAATTCACAACTTCATCAAAACAAAAAAAATCCCGAGGAAGGCCGGGTACACATCAAGTAATTTAATAATATAAAGAGATTTCTTTAAAAAACAATATATGTACGTACATCGTTTTCGAACGTAAACGAAAATTAAATATATAATAGGTAGCTACTTAAGAACTTTTTTTATTTAAATGTATTTAAAAAAAAAAGGTTTTTTATATGAAATAAAGTTTTCAAATAATTGTTTTTTTGTGAAATTATATTGCTGTCAAATCAATAATGGCACCCAAACAACAAGCAAGAATTCACAACTTCATGACTTTATGAGCAAGAATCATTAGATAAAATTAAGTTTAGTCTGCGAAATTTGATACGTTTGTGCCAGAGAGAACAAAATGCTTTCATTATGTGACAACGAATAAACATATTATATTTGATATTTCCAATGAAAAACCCATTGGATCGATCTACAATTAATGGGTAGTATTTAGAAACGAAGGATAAAAGGATAAAACATTACATTTATCCAATGTAATGTTTTCTATGTCGATGGCCATGGGCAAATGTGCATTTCAAGTTATTTACGTTTGGAACCGTAAAGCTTGGGAACAAGCGTAAACCTTACGGGTTTCGTAGTGAATTATACGTAAGTCCGTCGTGAGAAAACAGCGTTCCACATTTATATTGATGAATGGACACTGAAAAAAAATACAACCACACATATTAAAGCTAATTTATATATTTTCATTTACTTTAGATGGCGAGCATGCTAAACAATTACTTGTAATCGTTATATTCATTTTAAAATACACATTTTGATTTCAAATTGATCACAAAGCGAATGGTGCTAAGCTTTTGTTTGGAAAGTGTTCTTATAATGTGTCTGTCTCTCTACCCGCTGTATATATATTATAACTGCATCTACTTTTATATATATTTAAATCAGTAAGTACCAATTCTGAAAACGTGTTAGTTTTTTTTTCATCTTGACTAAATTCAATGTATGATTTGTTTTGTTGTTTTGATAGTTTCTCCAAATTTAAAATTTGTTATTTGATGATTCAATTATTAACCACACCAGAACCAAACCTGTATCGGATTTAAAAATTTAACAAATAAATGAAATAATACAAAAACAAACAATGACCACCTTTATCAATAATCAACGCAATATAAAAATCGCCCAGCACACGTAAATGATTATAAATATGGATAGTGGTTCAAACTGGTTTTAACTAGTTTATAACATCCGCCCGTAGTCCCCCCTTGTCTCTCAGTTGCCTTACAACATAGTACACCACCAACAAGCAACAGTCTATTTTAAATGATTTGCCTATACTTCCTTATTATATATACCCAATGAGGCTTTTAAACGAAAATAATATAAACCAGTATGATCAATAGTAAAAAAATGTAGGGTAAAACTAAAATCGTTGAAATAATTTAAGTAAACAAGAGTTAAGTAAATACAAAATAATAAACATTAAAATAACAGTCATGAAGGAGGAAATATGTAGAAAAAAGATAAACTAACAACTTTGTGTAATTTAAAAACCTTTTTTTTTTAAATGTGGTTATGTTGTTTTTCTCTTGTGTGGTTGTGGTATTTTTTTAAATTAAAAAAAAAATTAATACAATATCATCTCGCCTAGAATGATTTTTCCTAATTCATTGGAAATTTGTTTATTTTAATATACATTTTGTACACATAGAGAAATAAACAAATAAACTATACGATCTCCATTTCAAGGTGTTCCGTAAATCAGACTTTGATTCGGGAGGTCGCAAGTATGAATAAATTATTACTTATAATAAAAATGGTGATTAATATTTTTAAACTATTTTTATTTTAATATACATTTTTTCCTTTTACATTATGGTAAAAATTATTTGTAAAGTTATTTACATTCTGTCAATTTATTTAGAAATTGTACACTTTTCAAATTCTTTCCGTGTAACAAAATTTTAAATTCCTTAATTTGTGCATATATTATTGAATAGATTTATATATCTGTATCATATTAATCAGTGAGAAATAGCTAGGATGAAGGCGAGGTCTCCAGATATTGAATATAATTTTAATATTACTGTCTGTATCTGTATTTGCTCCTTAAATTAAAACAAAAAGATCTTGGATAGTTTAAAAGATTATTGATTATAACAATCTTCTACGTGGTATTTCAAGATATTCTCCCTTTAAAAGTAGTCATAATATTATAACGTCAAACAATAAGAAACTATACAACAAAAATGTTTTATTTTTAAAAACTACGTACTTTCCGTTTTTACATGAATTTTCGTTAAAAACACAAGAAAGTTACGAAACAAATTTAAAAACTCGCTGCCAGTGAAACAGCGATCCGTCGGTTATTCCATCCGCGTACTCCATTCTTGGCGGGAGTTAATGAAAAAACTGGTGGGCAAAGTTTGGCTGTATCCAAAGCTGGATGCATTTTGAAAACTATCAATCGGCAGGGAACTTTAGCCGGCTACTAGTCACATGCAGACTTTAAATTTTCAAAATTGGAAAACAAATGCCATCGTTTTGCGAAAAACAAAACAACGGATCTGTTTTTGAAATCGCGATGGAAAGGGGCAACAAGAATGTTGAAAAGTTCAAGTTTGAGTATCGTATTGAACAAACTGTTCTCATAAATTCGATTCGTAGGTACGGATGTTGCGTTTGTTTTTTGTGGGTACGCGATTGATTATTTTGTGAAAAATTTAGACAAATACACTAAAATACGAATACCCGCTGTCATGATAAAAGTATAAAGGTCGATTCACATCTACCAGCACCGCGCAGTGCAGACACGTAAAGTGGCAGGCACGGCTAAATTACTTGTTTACATTATATATGAACACATTCCCGCACCCTCTAATGTGAATACTCCTTTCTATGCATTGTGTGTCACTGTACGTGTCTGCACTGCACCGTACCGGTTGATGAGAATATACATTAAAACAGAGCTTTAGAAGTAATGTGATTGGATGAGGCGGCAAAAACTTCTAAATACTTACTGACGATAAAAAATAATTTGCACGTATTTATTTTAAGCTGAGGAGCTTTGAAATGATATAGTTTCTATTTAAACATAGGACAAAATTTTCGTTGGTAAGTCACTAGCTATAAGCCATAGATGTAAATCACTAATTATAAGTCTGAGTAGTTAAACTCTAGCTATAAGTCTTAGTTGTAAGTCAGTAGTTATAGGTCTTACTTATAAGCCATTGGTAATAAATTTTAGCTGTAAGGTATTAGTTGTATATGTTATTTAATTAATTGTAAAGCGCCCTTGAGGTGATTTTTCCCACGAGAACGGCGCTATAGGATTAATTTAATTATTATTATTATTATAAGGTGCTAGATTGTGTTACATATTACTCAATAAGGAAAAAAAAAGAAAATGAACCATTGGCATCTCCGATGGAGCAGTAAAGTAAAAGAGATAAATAAACAATTTTGAAATGCATAAGTATATTGCTAATGCATTTAATCACTTATGAATGTATCAATATATGCGTATTAATAAAAAAAATGTATGTAAAAAAAATCTATCTACAAACATACCAACATATTTTCAATTTTTAATGTCACAACCTACTAGTAACTATTTGTAATGAATGTCGTACTTTAAAATCACAGATTTACAAATGATATGAATGGAAACTAAGTCAATCAATTGCTAGTTCGGTTAATTTTATTAGAAAGGTATTTTATATGTTTCAAAGAAAAACAATTCCAAATTAATTTTATGCTTTCTACTGGAACTAATAATTAATTATTAAGGTAATTGGACACGTTTATAAGATTACTAGGCTCTTCTGCCAACTTCTCGGTAAATACAACAAAATTACAAAGATTTACTTTGAGTATCCGCAACCTAAGTGAGGCAAAATAAACCCTACAGACAGTAGTTTGCATGTAAGTTTATGTAAAGATTTTAGCAGACAACGTAACTTGTCCGGTGAACACTGTTCGTGGTTAAAGTTTAGCAGAGCTTTTGGAAGAAAAGCTTTCGGTTGTCTGCGCCGAATTGTGAACTTGTCTACCGGCGGGCGTTTCGCGGGAACTTCCAGCCAACGATATTATAAACTGGCCATATACATAAATATCATAGTGCCATAATTTCAATTCACAGTGTGTATGGGAGCAAAATATTAAAATAATTTTATTTATTCAACGTGAGCACCGAATTGAGAATACGTTGAGTTCCGAAATAAATTAGACTTTAAAATATTTTATAGGCTCAAGCACCAAGAAAACCCAAAAAAGAAACGCTAATTAACGGCAAACCAACGACAAAGAGCTATAATGAATTTATGTAAATAAATACCTTTGTAACTGATTTCTAATATTTTATTTGTGACCGAACCGGATATTATAATTAAATTAAATTCCACGACAAATTTTCCGATTGGAAAATAGAAATAGTAAGAAAAATACCCAATCTTTTTTATGAGACATAGTTTGACCAATTTATTGATAAATAATCATTGAAAAAAATAATATTAACATAACCTAAATGAAACATGAAGCCGGAAAAAAAAAACAGAAAATAAAAAGATTTCAGTCGCATTTGGGACTCGAACCCAGGACCTCTGCATATGCGGGGCAACCGCTTTACCAACTTAGCTAATGAGACCAGTTCAATTTATGTCATCTTCATCGATATCATATCCCAAATTCAAGATTTGTCAATATAATTCTCCATTTTTTATCTCATATTATTGGCATAAAAATCTTTATAATGATTACAAAATTCTTCACGAACAAAATCTTTTTTGTTTTCTGTTGTTTTCTTCCGGTTTCATGTTTCATTTAGGTTATGTTAATATTATTTTCTCCAATGATTAAATATAACAATTAGGTTTTAAAATCTCAATAAAAATAATTAAAAATTGAATTCTTGATAAATGCTTACATGTAGTCCTTTCGGTATATTTTTTTATTATTTTAAAACAGACCAGCATTCAGTGTCGAAACTTGGTTTGAAAAGACTTTACATATGTTACATATGTTTAGTGAGCATATCAATTACCTTTAAATTCTTATTTCACTTCCTCTTGTTTCATAACATCCCTCAAAGTGTTGTAGATCCACAGGCCACGAGGAGTTAGAAATTTTGTCGAGATTGTTATAAGAGATCACAAAACTCTGCCGTATTCTACATCGTTCAATTTTTTAATTTTTTTTGTTATTTTTATTTATTTTAGAAACAAACGGTACATATATAAAATGAGTGGTGTACAAATTACAAGGTTTTAGAAAATTATTGTAAGTATCGGTACTAATGACATGTCTCTATGTAATATCTAGTAAGTAGTCAGTGGCTGAGTTGGCAACGTATTTGGGTCTCACCCAGGCGTCGTGAGTTCAATTCCTCGGCTGACATCTGCCGCTTACTGTGATGGTAGTAGGAGATTTTTCGAATATTTTCAGGTTATTCGTAATCAGGGAATATTTGTCTTTCTATAAAAAAAATATATGTGTGTGTGTGTGTGTGTGCGTGTGTGTATGTGTATGTGTATGTGTGTGTGCGTGTGTAGCGTGTTGCGTGTGTGCGTTTGTGTGTATGTGTACTGAAAAGTATTATGTACTGGAGAATTGTGATTGCGCATTGATGTTACGAGTAGTATTTTTCTTAAATGACGATTGGTACTAAAATAATATGTCGAGATTTAGGTTGGGATAAAAATTATTAAATGTTTGAAGAACAAGGGAATTTGTTGCAGGGTTTGTTTTGTTGTTTAATGTGTAAAATAGTTTGGTGTGGCGAGTACGTATCGATGGAAGGTTGAGATTAATTTGAGTCAATTTGAACATTTAGTCATCATCATTGACTGCCGCTACGTAGTTAAAATATGTTTTCAAAAAATCACTTCAAAACGACTGCAAAATACTGATCCTACTACTTCGATCCTAACTGTAATTGCCTTTTATTGCAGTGCTGTCAAATGGATCCTAAATTTTCCTGTTTGGGTGTTTCCATTCGGTTGCAAGAAATGCTCATTGCAAGCTAGCAAAAAACATTGGAAGTAAATCATTCATCAATAGTTGTTATCAATTCGATCTCAGATCCCCACCCATCTGATGCAACAATACTCCCCTGCGGTGATTTCATAATGCAGGACCCCGGTGCGGCGATGACCGCGAAAAGGCATAGTTTCTGGGAGCGCGGACAGATGGTGCGAGGGGAGGAGAAGGGAAAGGGAAAGAGACCGGACGGGCGAGCAGCGGGCTGTCGGGCGACTTGCTCTCTGTCTGGAAACCGGTACTCGGGACAGGAAAAACCGGTCCATGGGACGCATTATGGCAGCAGCTCCATTAACGCTGATTTTTTGCAGGTTTGACATTTGTATTCTATAAATAATTGCTAATCACAGATTGTTACAACAAAAATGCATTTTCTTAGTTGGCACGCAATAAAATAAAACTGGTTGTCTGAGTAATGATCCAGGAGAATTCACACCCAGATTTAAATTTTTCATCGTGAATTCACACTGATGATTATTATTATTACAAGTCAAGTCAAAGGAGGTGGGGAAAGGAAGGTTGGGAATTTTCTGGCTATTCACACGGAAAAGCAACGTCTCGATTCTGAATGGTGGTCTTTCACCAGAGCGATACTGAAAGTATTTACCACCCTAGAACGTACCGCGAACGTATTAATATTATTTTAAATAAATAAATCGTGAAATAACAAATTTTAACAGTTAAATTAATAAATTGTGAAAATAACACAATTAAAACAAAAAATATATTTATAAATACTACGATTTGAATCCGCGAACTCCGGATTCATACCAAGGATCGTATCCACTCAACCTATCTTATTTATCAAAAAAATAACCATAACCAATTTTTTTAATAAAGTAGTGTTTTTATCGGTTACAGGAATCAAACACAAAATCAAAATACTTAGGTATTCGTATTCCATGACCACGGGTCACGATATACATGTTATATTTATTTATAATAACGTCATGATATGTAATATCCTTTCTGCTCGTAAAAGCTCTTCCTATAAACTTTTCCTTCCCGGCACAAAAAAGGAGATGCATCCCTATTCAAGGATCTCGATCGCCAATACACCAGTAACTCGCAAAGTGGGTCCCCGTGTGAATGGGAAAGCAACTCAACCAGCCGCATGAGTCTCGATGTGGAGGGAGATGGCACCACCTCCAGCCCAGTGGTATACGATACCACTCCAGTTCAACGCGGTGCATCAGGGATCCACCAATTTTCTAAACATCTATATAACGATGTTTTAACAGAGATCTGACCGAAACATACATTATTGAAATAACCAACGGTAGAAAATATTTATCAAGAAATTATTATTTGACTGACCTTTCAAAGCTTACATAATTAGTATGTCATAATGGGAATCTTTAATCGTAATGGTTGTTGTAAGGTGGTAGGAAATGGGTAGAGGAAAGCAGTGAAACAGAAAAGGATGATGGGATTTTATGTGATTATTCACCAGGTTAAAAGTACCTTTTCACTCTGATACGAGAAGCATGAAAATACAAAATATGGCAATGATTTAAATAGTTATAAAAGGAATAAAAGCAGCAAGCAGCCTTTAAATATCATTGCATGATTAGTTTAGGAAATCAGGAACTCAACTTAGGAACTGTATACCGATCAAATCAAAAACTTCCTGACACTCACGATAAGGCTGGTTAACTTATTATTAATTGTTTTTGTGTTTAATTCGTTGAACTCCATATAATTTTTTTTTTAAAATTTAATGTAAATCAAATTAATAATGCTATTATTAAGTTCTGGAAGTATTTTTAGTTTTTTTTCATTATTGTGACAGCTGTTTCGGCGTTTAAGACCATTTTCGAACTGTCCTTATGGCCGTTGATAGAACTTAATAATAACATTATTAAATTTGATTTACATTAAATTAAAAAAAAAAAACAAAACAAAAATATGGCTAACTTACATTCTTATTTCCATTGATTGTCGGTTGCTACAGGCTAAAAACAGTAATTCGAGCCTTTTAATTGGTCCTTCGAGACGGATTATACATATATTTTTTAATCTTAAAAAAAAACATTTTTTTTGGTGTTGGGGTTTTTATCCAAGTGATTCAGCATTAAAAATATTCTATCAGGATAAACGTTGTCACATCGAATCACAAATCATACTCGTACGTATCGTAAACTTTGTACGTAAAACAGCGTGATAAGAATATGTCACTGATCGAATATTAGATCACCATTGATATCATTATGTGATCGGACTAATGGTACCTACACATGTAAACCGTACATCATAAAGAAATAAATAGCTTCACAGCTTTATGGACATTAACTCTCTTCAGGTAATTACAACATCGTTGTTTACTTCGCCCCTGCGTTCACCTATGTTTTTGCAACTTCTTGTTTGAGCCTAACTTAACTTTAAAGAGCATGGTACAAATGTTGTGGTACAACCGGTTAGCAACACGGTCACGACTCGTTCCCTAAGTACTTTCATATGTTTTTCTATGTCACGGGGAAATGGCGAGGCGTTCGCCTGTTTTGAAGTTCATTCGTCTTTTTAGCAAAGTTATTAACCTTTTAAGCCTTAAAGCTTTTTTATGCAATAAAATCGTGCCGTACTGTTTTTATAAACGGCAGCACAGACGCATTAATTAAGGTTTTTTACACGCACGGTGTTTCGTAGACACATTTATAACGTCATTCTGGTTTGTTTCGGTTGATAAGATCTTAAAATAGTTCATTAATTATCTTTTCAGTGGCGGTTGTTTAGATGCGTGCATTAATAATCTTCAAAAACGATTTATGGGTACAACTAGGGACCCCTTTACTTACAATTATCATGAAATCTATTCCTCAGAGTTCTGTTTCACTTTTCTTTCGTGAATACCGCCGGAGCCAGTGACACTATGACACACCCCACTTGGCTGAAGAGAGTAAGGAGGTGAAAGAGACAGAAAAGAAAAGGTTTGAGAAGTAGCTGACTATTCAGATCTGCCACCAAACACGATTGAAGCCATTTAAAGCAAAGTGGTGGTTTTTCAACAGGACGTTACTGAAGGTATCTACCATTCTGGAACGTGGATTTATATGTTAGGTATATGAAATAACACGTATGAATTTATTAAAATTTATGCGCATTCTGGGTTGCGAACCCGCAACTTCTGTATTTGTAGTCGAGGACCTTGACTGCTTGGTAACGGAGATTATTTTATTATCTATATTTTTATTTTTTTATGTAAGTGCTCCAATTTATAAACAAACTGTACATATATAAGAGTGATGCACAGTTTACAAGGTTTTAGAAAATCGTTACAAGAATCGACAGCAAAGAGATGTCTCTATGTAATATCCGATGAGTGATTATATACATTTTACCGGGTTTGTAAATGATTAATATTAACTTATAAACAATTTACGGATACAGCTAGAAAAGCTTTTACTCTAGATGAATTCATTACGAAATCCATTCTTAGATGAGTATCAGCCTTTTCAGCACCTTTAATTTTTTTTTTACATATTACAATAGAACTAAATGTGTTCTGAATCTCGTATGCAGGTTTCATAGTAGCTATCTCTATCGAACTAAATATTAAAAGATATATCCACTAGGTACAACAGTTGTTTACATCCTCAATATGAACATGTTGCATTGGAGAACCGTTAGGATAATAGTCAACGACAGTTATAATACTCGTTAATCGGAATAGAAATTACTTATTCTAGATACGTGCTCGCAGCATCCGCTGGGCCTTTAAAGTCTTTTACAGACAACTTGTTAGTTGTTAGCGAGACCAAAGTTTCCAAACAAGCGACGTTTCCTGTCTGCTACATCTCCGATGAAACTAACAATTCAATGTTGAATGTTTCATTAAAAAAGCGTGTTGTTGAATAGATGTATAAAGATTATTCTTTACCGAACCTGTTACTCGGTGACATGAACACCATTATCACTCTTCTGTTGTCAAGTTAAGTTTCGTGTGATGGAAACATGAGAGCTAGACTTCAATTTACTTTTTTTCATGTGTTTTTTTTTTAACTCACCTCTTCGGGTTACAAATAACCTGACAACAATTTAATTCATCTTGCTACCATCATTATAAGCAAAAAAATATTGAATATGCGATGGACGACTACGCTAGCAGAGGATTGATCCCAAGATGCCAGGTCCGCTCGACCCCTTCACGAATCAAATTGCCCTAATAGTTCATTTATGCCCTCCGAGACTACTCGAGGAAGTGACAGTGACGCAGGAGTCTAGTAAACACATTCGCCTCGCCTCACCAATTATATTTTAAACATAATCTGTACGATATGAGGGAAAAGAGGGCAGCACTGACACTTGAAAAGTGAAGAGCATTCGAAACATATCGTAAAACAATACAGGCAAGAAAATATTAAAGCAACGAAATTTATTAACAAAATTTTTAATGATAATGAACTCGATACACGAATCAGAGGAGGAACTACGTACACGTTAATCTCATGTGTCAAAACTATAGATGTTAAAACATTCCTGAGCAGCTACGTATTATTTAATTTATTCATCTCAAAGCTGAAATTGGAAGAATTTCTTCATCTTGGTGTTCTCGAAAGAACGTGGATAGGTACCTTAGTTTCAAACATTTCTCGGCTCTCGGCTCTCAAGACGTCCTCCACACGTACTGCCTTTGAGCATTTTGAACACCTGTCAAATGACAATTGCGTAATTTTATTCAGCCACAAGCGTCTATTTTATGTCGTAGCTTTTAAATGTTTCGCTTAGTATTATTATTTTTAAAGGTGCATTTTTAAATATTGAGAGTAAAGTGACGGAAACAAATAACACCGTTTTCTGAGAATCAAAAATATTTTCACGACTGGTGTACCTTCATGGATGATGAATTATTGTGATTAAGTAATGCGAGCCAGGGATGGTTTTACCACACGGGCTTAAGCATTTAAAAAAACGTTACATTTATATTTGCAACTAGCTGAAGTAGCCTGCGTTGCCCGGGGTTATGAATACTTTAGCGTAAATTTTTGAGGTTGTGATATGTAACCCCTACTTCTAATCCTACCCCTACCCCTACCCCTTCCCCTACCCCAAACCGTATCCATACCACTACCCTACCCTTACCTCTACCCCTACCCCACCCATACCCCTGGCCCTACCTATTAATTTTCATATTTTTTAGAATTTTAGGTGTGTAAAATTTAATCAACAAGCACCAAAATTCTGCTTCAAGAGGTGAAAAGACCTTCCTCTTGTTGTGAAGGTAAAATGTGAAAATTTCATCAAGCTCGGAATAAATCTCTAGATTTGTAAAAAAAACAAACGCGCCCACAGAGATTTTTCTTTATATACATTGATTAAAGAGTGTGTACAAATCAGAATTACATTTCATTGCGTAAATTCTTCAATGGATATTTAATCATTGAAGAAGATAATATTAAACATCCCAAATGAACCACGAAACCGAAAAAATGTGTTAATATTATTTTGTTAATATACGAGTATGTAATGTGTTAATATTATCTTCTTCAAAGATTAAATATTAAAATGAGGTTTACAAACTTCAAAAAGTTGTGAAAAATAAATTGAATACTTCAATGGATGTTTATTTATCTATTTTTTAAACCAGTTCTGGGGAAATATTATTATGAAATTCTGGATTAATATTTTATATAACAAATCCAAATTACTTTGTTATGTACTTTTATCGAACAACAAGTAAACAATTGAATAGTTATCGTATCTTTGCACATAACATACCTAATTCTCTCATATATGTTTATTTCCCTTTGTTTGTATGTAAGAAAGAACCAATATTATAGTTTTTATTTTTCTTTGGAAGTAAAATCCCTCCCAAAATAATATAATATAAATTTGTATTAATATAAAAGAAGACATTTGATACAGTGGCGAATATCGATCTAGTTCTCTTCCTTGCCTGTACTGTCAACTGATTTGACATTTCTAATTATTTCAATATCTCTTTATATGTACAAAACGCAGAGTTATGTTAGGTGTTCCTCAGCAATACATTTATGTATTGGATAAAAATATATATTTTTCAAATGCAACGAAAAAAAAGTTTTGTTAAAAAATTGGAAAAAAAATAGTTAGCATGTACGTATTTCTGCGTGCCTTGATAACTTGCCGAGTGGCGCGTTAGTGAGCAAGAAAGGTACGAGGTTTCGGTTACCGTGCCAATATGCGCAGTCGTCAGTAGTAGCCGGCCATCTGCCGGATGTAATGGACGTACTCGTATAATTCGTTTTATGCGTGGCCGATGTTATTTCCTCGTTTTCAGCAGATATAAACAATATGTTACTTATGTACAAAGTGTACACTATTTAATTTAGATAAGTAATAAATGTTAACTATTCATTTTTATCAACAAACAAAAAATTACCAAATTCTAAATGTGTGCCTTGTACACTGAATGTAAAGAGAACTGTAATGGAAGGAAAGGGTTAAATAACGATATTTTTTTCCCTTTTCACAAATGATTTAAAATGAAACACCTATTTTTCAGTTCTTGAAACATAATTACAATAAAACACCATGCAAAGGGAAGACAACTGTAATTTTATTGACTGGAGTTGGAATTTAAAGGAATTATTTACAGATTTCCGCGAACGGATAAAAAATGAAATCAGAAATTGAGATGGAAATTCTGCTCACCCAGACGAATATAGCATTGCCATTTGGCGTTTCAATTGAATTTTAAAAGGCAAGATATTTTGAATACGTAATGCGGCACCGATTGACATCGGAGTTATTCAAATTTTTGTATTTGGGTATCATTCGACGTAAATATTTCTCGGGATTTTGCGCGAGACAGACCTTCTCGAGATGGAATTATTTGTGAGGTGCCTTTCAAAAACTCATAATAATGCGAACTCGTTCAAAGCGAATTGTAACAAAAAGTTTAAAGAAGCACACCTATCTTTTTAGCGTCAAATCAAAAATGTTTTTCTAAATAACGTGTAATAAGGCTTGCGTTTCGTTTATATTCACGATGAACTAAATGACGGAGCAGTAAAGTCTTCGGTTGTATTCTTTAATTACTATTTTTTAAATTTCCTAAAAATGTGGTAACAAATTACGATAAAAGAGCGAGACACTAGACATATTTTTCATCCATTATTAAGGGCCGTGATTCATAAACATGATTTTTTTAAAATTAAAAACCTTTCTAACTATGTATCTTACAACTGTTTATTTCAGACCGGACCGGCCTCACCCTCTGATGGGCAACTTGAAACTAATACAATTAAAACTAAATCTATGTTATATATAGCATTTATGTTAAGAGTGAGTCCCATTGCTCTTTCTAATATTGTACATTTATGACTGAGAAATTTGTTTTATTGCTGACGGAACGGCTTTACAATTATATTTGAAACTACTATCGGGTTGGTTTATTGCCTTCTGGAAGACGGATTACAATGCGTTGACTTACTGAATCTATGGCTATTTAAAAATAAATCTACAATGTCTATCATGCCAGGTTTATTTTAAGTAGATGGTTATTTCTAGGTTTTATTTCGTGATTTCCATCTTGTTTGCTAAATGAGTTTTATAGCATTTTTTGTGCCATAGTTACATGAACTACAGGTAAACAAGTCCATTTTAATGGGTCGATTTGTAAAATATTTTATTATATTATAATAGGTACATATTATTTAGTTTTAATCAGTCTGAAGTCCGTGATAGAGTGAAACTGGTTTGGTATTGAATAAATAAGTGATTGATAGTTACAACGATGTTTTAATCAAAAAAATCTCATTAAAGTGGATATCTACCATGAATTGACTAGGAGGAAGCGAATATTTTTATTTTTTACTTCGAGCTAGGTACATTTTAATTTTAACAGAGTAAACAAAGAAAGATAAGATATGTTAATTTCATGGATGAGTTCATTTCTTAGAAAAATAAGACGTTTTCAAAAAATTATCATACTTAATCTCGTGGTAACTAATAGGTTCGTTCGTACCTAATTTTTAAACGTCGCACAGAACAATGAAATCACTGCGGTTTATACATTTTTAATCGAAACCAGGATACGTCGACAAATCACTGACTTAACACACTTATCTTAATTCGGTGTGGGACCCGCGCAATTAGTTCCCCAAATCAAAATAACAAATAGTCTCCCTAGCCCATTGCTTGGAGGAAATTAACTTCGGCACGCGCTGTTCACTTGAAGAATACTAAATTAATACGATGGTGACAAATGTTCGGAAAGAATGGATACCATTAAACGTGCAATTATTTGATTAGTGGCCTTTTTCAAGTCGGTTGTGCCTCTTTTGCATATACATATTTTTGAAAGACCGCAGCGCAAGATTCCCGACTATCAACTGCGCGGATTAGATTTTAGATTCCACCTGTAATTGAACCCAGATCCACCTCCAGCCGGGAGGTTATGTACTGCATTACAGCACATCCCCGTTTTTCTAACCCGATGTTAAAAGCTCTTCTTACTGCATTTTGTGTGTTTTTATTACCGTTGTATTACTTAATATCATAATTTGTCATACCCTTTAAAACGTAAATACAGTCTGATATTTAATAGTAGACAAAAATTAAGAACTCTCCGATAGTTTAAAAGGTTTTAAGAGACAACACCAACATGGTTCACAAGAAAAAGACGGGTTAAAAAAATAATAATGATCCAAGCCCATATTTTCAAAACAAATGTTTTAAGATGCGTCGTGGCGTAAAATATTAATTCCAAGTCCCACAGTCGTGGACATAATTTAGCCCTGTAGAATTTATACATGTTTGCAATGATTTCATACAAACGAATTAAAGGACCTTATTTAAAGTTGATTCGTCGTATAAATGCGTAAGAACACTATCGAGATATGTTTATCTATTTACATAAATAAACAATCTTTTTGAAGCGATTCCAAGGTTTGTCAGAAAAGGTCACAGTTCAATTGAGCCGTGGTATGGTTTAGTAGGAGTCGTACGCTTACGGCTAATCAAAATAAGCAAGCACAAATGAACGGCTCGTTCATGAACGAGGCATTGCTAATACAGATACATTATATAACCCGTCTGTGACGATTGGATTTTACGGTGAGCGATATCGTGAGATATATCACGCGTACGTATTATATTTCTTGTGTGCAAAAAGCCTTAAACTTTAAAAAAAATATTTAACGCGTTACAAGGAAGATATTTGCATTTAAAGTCGATTTATATTGTTTTGCCTCGTTTCTTTAAAACAAACTGTCAAACTCGAATATGAAATATATTTTAGTGTAAAGAACCAATTTATAAAACAAAGTGATTGGTGTTGCAATAGCGATAAAAAAAATGTCGCACTTTAAAAATGTCTACTTTTTGCATTTAAAAAAAGTCAATAAAATAGTTGTCCTACTGACCTGGAGGAAATACTGCCGTATCAAAAACTATATATCCACGTACTAAAAGCTAGTCTTATGGATAAACCAATCTAAACTTAATTTTTAATTTATCGTTTGAGATATGTGAAAAATTCAAGGCGTACCACCACTGTGTGTTAGTAAGCGTTTTGCAATCCAAAAACTCTCTCGAAATATACTTATCGTTTGGTGTTAAAAACTAGCTACCCCATGAAATCATATCTCTTAGAATACCAAATAAATAATAGCTGCGTTTGTATGGATTATTCCCTGCGTGTGATTGGTGTGCTGTGTAGTGAATCTGAAGCAAATGGACAAGTGAACTAATGGCATCATAAATCCAAGGCAATCTTCCTCACCTGAAGCTATTCTATTTGGATGATATTTCGTTATTATGCGCAGTGGTGTGCAGGCGCGGACTAATTGGGACATAAACGTTTTGATGTTTTTTTTATAGTGCAAGTCTGCCATAGAAGAAATACCAAGAATTGAGGTTTTTTCTCTTTAGTGATATCTGCTAATAAACGTTTGCGACCATTCTAGAGAAACCATTGGAGCAATGATGTATTTTATGGATTTCAGGCTAAGACATGAAGAAGTCAATGTATTTGTTCATATTAATTATGTTTTGCTTTTGTTTTTTTTTTCATATGAAGCGGGAACTTGGTGATGTGACATTATAATTAAAAAAGTAAAACAATAACTTTGTTTACATCACTTTTATTTATACGTTTGCCAACCGGGTTTCGCTACTACCGTAGCTTCTTCACGGCAGTATACGACTAAACTATGAACTAAGATACACATAGTGTCATAAATAGATAAAAACAGGCGTGTGGAGGGAAAAGGGTGGGAGATCAGCAGATACCTGCTGACCGGGAAGGGTGTGTAATTTGTTTATTGGGAATAATTTAAGAATTGGACTTTTATTTAAATTTATTTGATTATTTATGAGCCTACTATTAGTGTTTTTGGCTTTCCTTATTTCTAACGCGTCTAAGTTATCTAGTCGAATGCCGGTTCCATTTTTATGCAGTAAACTAGTGCCTGTATTTTTATTGAATGTGTGGTCTGTTTTTAAGAGATGGTTGGCAAATTCGGAGAACCCATTATTATGTAGACATCTTAAGTGTTCTTTTACCTACATATTAACATTACGCGAAGTTTTGCCTACATAGAACGCCGGGCAATCATTGCATTGAATTGAATAAATGCCTGAGTGGCCTAAACTGTCTTCTTTATCTTTACCATTAATGAAAAATTACTACTTAGACTACTTAGAATAATATTTTGAACTGTGAATCTCCCCTACTAAATAACGTACTTTTATGCAAGAGGTATGTCGATATTTTATGTATATGGACAGGTACGGAGCGCCAAATTAACTCTTTCTCCTACTAATAAACTCCTTCCATAAGCAAATTAAATTCAGGTGAGGTACTAATTGATGCTTTGAAGATAAATAAAATTGCAAATTATCGAAATATAACGTTAATAAACAAAATAAGAACTATTTCTATTCTCCCATCCTTAGTATTTTCATGAAACCCGAACAATATAATTCCTTAAAATAATTCAGGGATTTACTAAATAAATTAAAATTCATTTAATTAAATGGCATTAATGTCAATATAAAACACTCAAGAAAAACCCGCCACCATTAAAAGGAAGGACAATATAAAAATCGTTTAAATGAGTCATCTCAATGTGGCATAACAACCGTTTGACAATTACTTTAAATGCCGAAACAGCTGTCACAATAATAACTAACTAAAATGCTTGCAGGACTTAAGAATAACATTCTTAAATTTGACTTTCTTAAAATTTAAAAAAAAATTAAATATCTGAATGTTGTTCGACGAATTATACATAATAATTATTATTGTTATTTATTTCACTGTAAGTTTTATAAACTGTTCCTTTTGATAAATTTACCCGATTCTATATCTGGGCAGGATCCTGCAGACGTTTCAGAAGAAAACTCTGTGACTGATTAGTCCTTTAATTGGCTGATTTAATAAGGTATTAAATTTCGACGCTTGAGAACGATATAAACATGCAGCTACTTCCGAAGGATGTCTGTACGTGGTTATACAGATTAAGGAGACAACCTACTTATCACTAGATATTGGTCCCAAAACAGTACAGTGGTCATTGATAGAGATTCTGCAGATTAAATGTCTGTGTATCATCTCGAATATAAACTATCTTTGAAGAATGCTATACTGCAGTTCAATTTTTGCTCAATCGCTCACATGTAATGATACTTGGAACTCACCAGGGCGATATTGAGAGTATCTACCACTCCGGATAATTATTTTAACTCATAGTAATTTTTGATGAAAATGATTATTTTTTATTCTGTGCTAAAAATTAAGAAATATGTAACTTACATGAGAAGTAAGAAGCAATCATTTTGAAACTAAATACTTATAATGAATATAAATAGACACATTTGAAAGTCTGGAGAATGAATATTTTCAAAAATAATTGGTGTGGTTACTGTAAAAATATAACAATGTAAATAATGAAATGTAACCATGTACGTATAATGTTATATAATCTAACAAAATATAAAAAATGTAATAAATTAATGATACATTACTATTTAATTATTTTTTTATTAATTGAGTTATATAAAAGTGGTAATCATGATTGGATCTGGTTTTATTTTATATTTTTTATTTATTTATATCTATATATTATACACTACCATTTACAAAATATGTTGTTTTTTTTAAGTATAATAAAGCTGCTTTGTGTAGTGTTTTATAATGTGGAGTATAAGGTAGGTTTGAAGGGGTGATACTGTGAATGGAGTGTTATATGTGCCGTAACCACCTCACTAGGAGAGCCTGTGCTGAGGTGTTCATGTGGATGTGTTAAATATGGTACAAGTATTGATGTGTATTGGTTAGTTTTATTTTAATGTTTTAGTTTTGCTATATAAATCAGGTAAAATTTGAAGAGAAATTCATTGTTTGTTTTTGTTTTGATTACATTAGGCAAATCCTTTAATAAATAACAAACATGTAATTATTGATGCTTTCGACTAAGTTTGAAAATGTTAAAGTATATTGCACGTTTACACGACTATGTATGACTGTCTCCGTGGTTGAGTGGTTACGATCATTGTCTACAAATCCGGAGGTCACGGGTTCAAATCCCAGCGTGCGTAAATAAATCGTCTAGTACATGTGTGCGACCCATTCCAGAGTGGTAGACACTGTCAGTGTCTCCGTGGTGAAAGACCACCATTCTGAATCGAAACGTTGCTTGAAATTGCTTTAGCCGTGTTTGGTGATCAGATCTGAATAGTCAGGTACTTTCATCTATTTTTATTTTATTATTTAAAATCCCAGAGAGCTTTTACATACACTAAACCATTTTTTAATCAATAAAAAAATAAAAATAGAAAACATTCAAAACTTAATTACATTTGAAATAAGAAAAAAGAAAAACTGCACCGAAGCTAAAAATACACAGGAATATAATGGAACAAAAAAAAACAACACAATATCCACAAAGTCAATATTAACATTAATAACAAATAAGTAAATAATGTAAAAAGTTGTATTTAACAATAATTTATAAACTAGGTACAAACAATTCGTTTATACTTTTTTTTTAAATTTGCCAAGTTTAGATTATTGTTAAATACATCCATATCATTTAAGTATTTGTTACCAATACTATGTAAGCGTTGCATTGGGGAATGCAAACTGTACTTCTCCACCATCTTCTACCCTATCTCCTTCCTCTCCTCAATATCTTCAGCCTCACAACATATTCCAATTGGGGAAACCATAGTCTCACTGGCTCCAGACGGTTGGGAGCACTTGGCACTGTTAGGTGGGATCTCTTAAAAAATAAAATAAAATATTAATTATTAATTATTTTTCTGTTTAATTCGTAGAACTCCATTTTTTAAAAATTTAATGTAATCCTGTTGAATAATGGTATTATTAAATTCTGAGTGTATTTTTAGTTATTTTGTTTGGAAGTTTTATTTACTATGTACTTTTGCTATTTTTGATATATTAGATTCTCTACCGGTTTCGACACATAGAGTGTGTCACCGGTAGCGAATTTAATAAATCAAAAATAGCATAGTACATAGTAAATAAAACTTCCAAACAAAATGTCTAGAAATTGCTATATAGTGAATGCCGAAAAAATACAAGTATTTTTATTTTATTTTATTTTATTATAGTGACAGCTGTTTCGGCGTTCAAGGCCATTTCAAACTACGGTCAATCCACATTGTGACCACTTATTTATATGATTTTATTTACCCCCCCCCCCCCTAATCTAATTTGGACGGGTTTTTAATGATTTATTATCGGTGAAACCGATTTAGTTAGAAAATAATTAAAATTCTCTATACTGTGAAGTTGTGTAATTGATTTATTTAAATGTGTTACATTATTATAATGTGAAAATACTGAGAAGACGTCGCTTTGTTTGGAAAGGGTTCTAACTTCACATTACCTAGTTCTGAAATATGAGGTGTCAAAGTTTCCGAAGACTATTTATCATAATCTATTTAACATTGTTTGATTTTGTGCTTCAATTTTGTCTGAAGTATTTTATTTTAACATATGCTAAAAGAAAAAATTCAATACAACCTATAATTACCGTTTTAGAGCATACCTAAACATGAAGATAGACCCATGTGCAACCAGCTTGGGCATAATAATTCATTTCATAAGGTTCTAACTACATTTGGAACCTTGTTCAACAAATTTGTTTAGTTTTTGTGGTAGAAATACGAATAATTGTAACAAAATAATATATAATATTTTTTAATAACATCTTATTTTTTGTGGTGTAAATTATAGAAAATAATGGAAAAAATAAGAAATAGCATTTTAGGTAAAATTAAAAAAAAATTACTGGGATTGAATAAAAAAAATCTTCATAGATAGGTTTTTTATAATCATTATTTTAAAAGGGCAGTGTATTACTAATTATCTTGGATTGACCTTTCAGGAAAAAAAAACATTAAAACAAAAATTCTATTATGCACATATTATGAAATATACTGTAGCGGGGCACTCCTGCATTCAAGAGATTGATAATATTGATAGTAGCAAAGAAAATAGATTCTATAAACATGATTTTTTTCTCCTGCTAGTATTGGTGTGGGTGGGAAAACCAGCAGTACAGAATCCTACAGATGGAAGAACCAGATTTTAAAGATTTTGTATCCACATCGAACCATTTTGACTATTAAAAAATCCTTTTTCTAAAATTGATCCACAATACGAAAAGAGTGAACCAAATGCAAAAGTAAGCATAAAATTTAATGAGAAAAGAGTATGCTGATAGTCAGGGTCAGTCAGATAATCAGAAGATACTGATTTGTTTTCAGTTCAACTTAAAATTATCTACAAGAATAGCGAAATTTCAGATTGCAACAAGCAGACTTAGAAGCCATGTTTTCCTTAAATGCCACTCCAAGATATTATGGGCACATTCTAATTAAATTTTTTCCTTTAAATTATGTTAATCTTAACTACTTTACACAGGATTGATCCCCAAATTCAAAAATTCTTAAATAGAATATGTGAAATTGTCTTTGCAAACTCTCAATCTCAGAACAAGGTTAGGTGAAGTTAGAACCCTATCCAACCAATGTGGCGAACTGAACTGCGACTAGAAACTGTCAAATACATACAATATGACAATTGCACAAGGTTCTAAGTGATGTTAGAACCATGTAAAATAAATGGATATTTAAAGTGCTTGATGTTAAAATTTTGTCATACAAGTATCTCCGAAAATACTGCACAGATGGCTTTGAAAATTATTTAGGTTATAGAAATGAGCAAAAGAAATGGTTTGGCATTCAAAAGTCATTTTTGCAAAATATGTCAGTTAGAACCCTGTCCAACCAAAGTGACGAAGAGATGAATATATAATTTTCCTTACATTATTAATTAATGCTTTATTAGAATCATTCGTTCGTTTATTAAATTCTAATTGTTCAAGTAAATTTAATCTAAGACCCTTTCTTTCTATATGTAAGGGTTTAGGCTGGTTGTAGTCAAGCGGGACGTCATCATTTAATAAGAGATGTTCTGCGAATTTCGAAAAAAATGAGTTTTTAAAAAAAATTGAATTTCGAAAAAAAAAAAAAATTATAATAAAATATATAACCAGCAGCGGAGCAAAACGTTAGTACATAGTCCAGAGTTATTGCTTTCTTTCGTGCAAACATAGAAAGTTCATTTAAATGGCTTATGGTCCGCTTGCCTCTGAAAAGTTCCCTCTTCCTCGCTCTAGTAATTCGTTAGACCTTTTATGTCCAAGTGCGAGTAGCAACCCACAGTAGTTCAGTAATACAGAAGTACCCACGCTCATCAGGGCCCGGGCCCTATTAGTTTGGATAAGAAAAAATACCCTCATTGGTCCGGGGGACGTGAACTGCGGCCAGCCATGTAAAAGGAAGACTTAATTTACTTGCGTCTAAATGTTAACAGGAGCGAAATGTCCCGTAAATGCTGCAGGCTAATTAATTGCGCTATACGTTTTATTTAATTAAATTGTTTTATTTCACATTTAATTCATATAAATAACATAAAAAATAGGGGGTGTACTTTCGGCACGTTCTAGAATTTTAGATGCTATCAGGATCGTCCTGGTGAAAAACCACATTTTTTGACGGCCTCCGTGGTTGAGTGGTTACGATCCTTTACTACGGATCTGGAGGTCGCGTGTTCAAATCGCAAGCAAATTTAATTTGATAAATTTGTATTATTTCACAATTTATCTATTTAAAATAAGATGTTGTATATTTGCGGTACGTTCCAGAATGAAGCATACTGTCAGTATCACCCTGGTGAAAGAACACCATTCAAAATCTAAATATTGTTTGAAATGATTTTAGCCGTATTTGGTAACCAGATCTGAATAGCAAGGTAATTACTTATCTTCCTTTACCCCTAACAGTGTTTACACATAATGTACCCTTTGATAATTTCTTTGTATAACAATATTTTTAATTTAATCATTACTTTTATATAAAATTTATTCACCTTCTGTTACTTTATTTAGACATTGTGTACTTTTTCAGTATAAGACAATCTTAAATTCCTTAACTTGTAAAAATTTAATTTTAACGGTTTAATTGTCTGCATAATATCAACCAGTGAGAAATAGCTAGGATGCTGGCGAGTTCTCCAGATATTGTATATTGTTTTAATTTTACTCTCTGTACTCGTATGTGTATTTACTCCTTAAATATATATTTTTTTAAATAAATAAGATAAGACAGAGCGTCAATATTAGGTTCGTGACTCGCTTTGCGTAAATGCATGAATTATAACGTGCCTTATGTAAATTAATTTAATTCAAAGCACGAAATATAGGCTGTCCAGTCGAAACTGTATTATGTAGTCGGCATAATTAACAGGCGTTCCGTTAATTCGCAGGATTAGAGTCGACGGTGTATTTTTCTTCCTTTGTCGAGAAAATTATTCAAGCTCGTGACTCAAAGAAAGACGCTTTATAGACACGCTTAGAACGTTTCTCGACACACCTGGAATATTCAGTTGACGCGCGCCATATTTATTAATTACAAATGCAGTACCAATTGGGATCTAAGGTCAATTTGCGGCTTTCCAAAATATCGTTTTTGTCAATAAGAAAACGCTCATTGAATCCTGAATTACGTTGTTTCACATGTTTTTATTAAATAATAGCTGATGTGTGCGAGCCGGCCTTGCTCGGGATTATCTTTTTTTTTTAAAAAAGTTATAAATTTGTGAATTATTGCTTGTCGTTTGGGTGCCATAGTTGATTTGACTGCTAATATCGACTATTACTATACTCTAAGGAACAAAGAAACATTCATTTAAAAAAATTATTTCATTCCAAACATTTTTTTTTTCAAAACATATCTAAATAATAAAGTTCGTAAGTAGGTACCTACTTGTGTTTTCTAGTTTGAAAATATTCTACCCACACAAACCTTTTATTTTAAATATGTTATCTGTGGCTAACTAGACTAGTATATATATGGACTAACCCTAATACAGCATGGCGGCTTCAATGTTTTTCATACTTATTTTAAAACATTATAGCAACAGTTTTACATATTGAATTACATGAAAACTAATCGCTAAGCTTTTCCGGCACAAATAAGAACGAACTGTGTTATTTTCAGCGAAACCAAAGTAATTTTTGAGAAAATCGAGGACACATACAACAATTCGTTTTTTTTTAAAAATAGAAATTAGAATATGTTCACAATAAGAAGAAGTTTAGTCATCAACTTTGAAAAACCATTTCCGCCAAACAGAGTTGGTTCTGAAGATCTGACAACAAAATAGATACATATCTCCGTGTATCGAGAATTTGCTCTTTTGGGTACTTTGTTAGTTTTAGATTTTTTTCTGTATACACGTGCGTACATATAAAAAAACATAAACGAGTGGTGTTTGTTGTTTCGTATTTCAATAAAAACAATGTTTTCGTGGAAAGCAATTACTTTGTGGTTTGAAATATTTTTTGAACAAAACAAGCGCTTTATTTTGAATCAAAAATCCATTTTTAATTTTTCACAAACCGGTTTCACTTATCCCAGCTTTGTAAGGGTAAAATTTAAAACAAAACATGTATACGTAGAGTGCCCACACATATACGTGAGACATACAAGATATAATAAGGAGACAAAATGTAAAACGAAACTATGGAACAGTGAAACAGAGATGTTCTTACATGTAATGGAATTGGATAACATATAAAAAAATAAAAGAGACAGGACGTCAAAGAGGATGCTTAAATACAAATGGTTTTATTAAAATTCGTCATCCATCAATTGAAAAAGATCATACCTATAATCATGGTACCAGCGCTAATATTCAATACAAAAATGGTTTTAGCGTTAGATTAAAAAAATTTAAAACCTTCGAAATAAAAGATGCCGCATATTCTTGATAATTAACGTAACGTGTCTTACAGTCCCAATTTAGATATATTTACCGTTAGCTCAAAATTTCCCACTTCTTCTTAATCCCTCCTTCCTTGGACGTTCGGTTTCATTCTTTTTTTACACGTTGTCCCATTCTAATATACGTTAGCACTTCTCTGTCTCACTGTTCTATTGATTCGTTTTATATTTTGTCTCCATATTATTATATCGTGTATATCTCACCTATACTCGAGCATTTTTTTTGTAATCTTGAAGAAGATAATATTAAAACATCCCAAATGAACCACGAAACCGAAAAAACAAGAGAAATTAAAAAGATTTCAGTCGCATCTGGGACTCGAACCCAGGACCTCTACCTATCCGGGGTAACCGCTTAATCAACTTAGCTAATGAGACCAGTTCAATTTACGCCATTTACACCGATATCATACTTCATGTTCAAGATTTGTTAATATTATCCTCCATTTTTATAAATCCCATATTATTGGCTGCTATCCTTATGATGATTGCAAAGTTTCATCCAGAACTCAATTGTAATCTGGAGAGAGCTTTCTGTGTAGTTTGTTATTGCAAATAGTTCGTAAGTTTATTTGTTTTATATGTTAAGCAACTAAAATAGATAATATATTTTAGATATATATTGGAACCTTTTTACTGCGAAATAGTAACTTTACTATGAGTTCGAAAAGGTTCAATTTTTTTTTCTGTGTGTATAACCTGTTTGCAATTAACGGTTATTTAAGATAAACTTTTAGCACATTCTAAATGCAGTTCTATTATCATTAATTTACTATTTATTTTTTTAATAATCTTGTTAAAACATAATTAGAAAAGCAAGTTCGATATCTGTCTGACTGTGAAAAAAATCCTATATCGAGACAGACATATGAAATACGAAAGTTGTGTAATTAAATAAACAAAATATAATAACAGGAATATGAAATAAGTTTTAAGATATTATATAGATGTATATGTTATGTTTTGGTAGTTTTATAATCGAGGTGGGAGTAAACTTATCTAGTATTGTAGAATATATGCTGTTTTGATTGTTATACTTATTACTTCTGCTAAACTATCGAAATCTCCAAATGAAAATTGGATTACTGACTTGCATTGCATTATTTCTAATAAATAATAAAAGATTTGTCCATAATTATTAAAAAAAAATCTTGTCCAACCTATTATATCAATATACAGAATATAAAAATAAAACATCTCAAGGAAAAGCGTTTTTTTGGATGGATATTTTAAATTATATGTTTTAAATACAACAAATTCGTGTTCCAACATAAATTAGACGTCCGTATTTTAAATTTAAAATGCTTTATCAATACTCCTCTGTTTATTTAATTTTACATTTTATCACAAACAATCTTATTTTGAATTACCGTAAACTCGTAAATAATAACCATGAAAACACGAATTATTTAATGGCCTATATTTTATAATTTGAAACAAAAATAAGCAAAAGAGCTACAAGGCTCTTCAGATATTTGTAATTCCTTTCGATTTAAAAAAAAATCTATTATTTTGGTTGGGTATTTTGGCCTCAAATAAAAAAAAATTATATGAAGTCTGTCACAATTATTAGTTGGAACCTTGCGAAACTAAACTGTCGTTTTTTTATTATGTTCCAACCTTAGATTCAAATTGTTATTTAACCCTTATAGACCCAAACGTGATCTAAATTTAGGCGCAATTAAAATGACTTTTTTTTTAAATCTGTTAAATGATATCAAATAGCGCTGAATGTCTTTTTCAGTATAGTTTAATTGAAAATAAACTCCCTGGCGAAAAAATTTCAATTTTCTCAAAAACACCACTTTCACTCTGAGCTAACGATTTTTTAAGAATATTTTATTATGGGTATATTATTTTATGCAGTAGACCACTGAAATAAATTTGTAAAAAGCCTACACAGGTCATTTATTTATTTGACGCCGCACTTAAATTGCGTCCAACGATCTTCAAAGCAATCTCAATCTCCACACGAAATGTCTTGGTTCGAACAAGTACCACCAATGTTAGTAACCAAATCATTAAACTTTCCTGAAATGCGGCTTATTTATTCAATATCAGCTAATAACAACTGTCAACAAGTGTTTAATTAGTTTTGCTGATTACTAGAGTTTTCAGTGGAAACTATTAGGCAAGTTTCAGCTATTTCGGTTAGCAAGTTTGCAAGGGTCGGGCATAACTAGATATTGGCAGCCTGCCCCGTTCTGGCCAAACTTCCCTTTGCCTACTACCTACCACCACCGCTACCCCTAGTGAGGAATGGAAGGGCCGAGGATAATTAAAATTCTCCAAGGGTGTCTATCAAATTTGCCTATTAGGGCTGAGAAGTTAGGGACAGCTGAATAAATAATAGTTTGAGCTCATGTAACTCAAAAGTCATTCAATGTAACTTACGAGTATTCGTTTCTTGTCTTCGGTTAATCGATATTAATTAAGATTTCTTGTATTTTTCGGAATTCAAGTAAAGTGAGCGCAGGTTAAATATTGTCTGGACTGATCAAGTTAGAGAGTGGAGAATACGAAAGATAAGTTTGCTGGGGTAATTTTATGGGTCCATTGGTTACGAGCATTGCACGAGTATTGTACGAGCATTTTACGAGCATTATGCGAGCATTGCACGAGCAATTAAGAAACGTATTCTATCTAATGGATTGGAATTTCAAGGTGAAAATGCCAGAACATACACCGTTCTGACTCGATTGAACGAATGGGTTAAAATGATCTTGCCAAGTTGTTCAAATAATGTAATATATGAATGTACAACGAATTATTTTATATTAAGCCATTTGATAAGCTACCCATGTTAATATAGTGGCCTACGAAATTGTCTTTTTTCGGCGCCGTTTGTTGGGCTTTCAAAAAAATACTTTACAGCTATATTAAAAATAATTTTTAACACAATATTTCCAGAGAATTTTATTTGAATATTGTTACTGTTCTGACTCAACGCCGAATCTACAAAAGATTTTTTTTTCAGTTTTTCACGGCCGAAACTATTTTCTTTAATAGTTTTTGTTATATTATACCGTGTACCGCTTCCTCTTTCATTAGCCAATGTTCCGGACAGCGTTACGGTGTCCACTCATTATCAGGGCAGATGAGTAGATAGACTTGGAGCTACATTTAATAGTTCTTGGTATCCGGTATTTGACGGCTATACAAAAAAGTCAATGCCGAAGACCACACACAAGTATACTACAAGTATACTACAAGGATAATAATAATAATTATATTGAAATTACGGCCTTAAGAGGGTTAATGCGCCCAACGCGGTAGCACTTCTACATACATAAATACATACAACACCACAATCTACACATCTGAACTCATGATGGACACTGTAACACTGCCCGAAACGTTGGCTAAAAGAGGAGGAAGCGCCACATGGCATAATAACCCAAAAACTATTCAAGAAAATTAAATATACTGCTTTTTTCTTTATTCTACAGCATTTCTTTTTTAATTTCTTCAAACGATTGGTATTCACTTTGTGGCATCATTATTGATAAATTAATTAAAAAATATACTTTGTTTTTAACAAAATCTTTTTTTTATTTACTTAACAAAATGAAAAGAATAAATTAAATTAAATAATTACTTTAAAATAATTAAAAATTTGAAAAATAGGCATTTTTTATCTCCTGAGAAAACCCGTCTTTGTGGACACGAGTTATGTCAGAACAGCGACGATATCCCCTTTAGTAGTTTGACCTTTGTGGTTTCAAACAAAATACAATAAAAAAAATCCGTTACCAATAATTCAACTCTAAAGGTTTATTAATTACGCTAAGCCTTTTGCTAAACGGCCTACCACTTTTCTGTTTGCAAAATAAATATCGTAAAAGGCAATATTTTTCCACAATAATAGTCGAGAATATCTTTGAGCAATAAAGATTATAGTTCTCCAGTAATAACTATTAAGATTCATCCCATTTCAACAAGATCGAACAAATTAAGACATTTCGAAAAAAAGTATTAAGTGTTTCTATGTTATTTCTAATTTGAGAAAAAAACAGTCTTCCCTTTCTATAAAGTGTAACTGGACTGAACATTTATGTAGAGAAGCTTATAAGCTGAGATGAATCTCGAATGCAGGGTAAAATTTACGAAACCATTAAAAAAGCTTATTCATTTTCTTAGAAAGTTGTAATCTTTGAAGATTTGATCAAACTTTTCTACTCAATTCCGTGTAGCTTTGCTAAGTGTTTTCAATAAAATCTCTTTGACTTTTTTGCTTGTAGACCTTTCAAAGGGGAAGGGGCCTAAGACCCGCATTAAGACTCACTTTCCTATACGACTCATTTAATTTTCAAGATTTCGTTCATAACATATAACCCACAAATAAATTCAGTAGAAAATCTTGGGGAGGAGCTACGTATTTTTATTTATACGAAAGGTTTATATTTACGTGAACAAGGGGGCGAAAAATAATATTTCGGATACATTATTTATTAGTCCTGTTTGGCTCCAGTGAGGCCATTTTATTAGCGTCGGTTAATGGTGGTCGTATACGTTTATTTAAATAAATTATTGACATTTATTATTTATGTTACGTTTATTTATTAAAAAAATTGATTTAATTTAATATTGGCTTGATTAGTTTGTTACGTTTTCATGGATATATAAAATATGCACAGTGTCTGGAAACTAGTGGATACAAGCGGAAAACTGATGAATCTACATTATAATCATAGAAAACACAAAAAAGTGTTTTTACTTTTTTTTTCAACAACAATTACGTAAATATACAATAAACCCCTGATAGTAACCGAATTTTTTTCAAATTTGATCTGAAAAATTTCAACTCACAACTCGATTTGCTCGAAAACGAAAGCGTGAATCAAAAAAAAATTATACTACAAATGTGATGTTTTCCCCAGTTTCCCGCTTGTACCACTGAATGACAACATAATTCTAAAAAAAAATCACCCATTCCGCTGCATAGTGTTTGAATGACTCCTAGGTTTTGGGAAGTTTTCGATTCCTCGCCTAAAGAAATCTTGTTATTTTGCTGGTCAATTTTGAAAAGCAACATTATTATTTTGGGAGTTTCCTCTATAGAGATCAGAAAATCAGTTGGGGCACGGTCATGGGAATTGGGTGAATGTGGAATTGCCTCTCAACCGAGCTCTTGAAGAGCCGCTTTCGTAATGTTCCTAATTCGATGGTGGCTAAAGCAATTTCAAGTTATGTTTTGATGTGTATAACTTGGTATTTATTTTCACAACAATTTATTAATCAAATGATTTTTTTTTCTTTATCAGGTTATTTTCTCACACATTCTACAGATTTGTTCAATGTGAGTACAATTTTGTACTATATATATTCTTTCCTAATGTAAGCTGTTGCTTTTACATATTTGAAGAACATCGTTCTCTTCTCCAAGACACAAAGTGAACTGAGGATATAAGGTACAAAGTGTGCATCGCACCATGAACAATAGAACATTGATATTTAGATAAGTTGATAGAATAAGTAAATTGTGGAAAACAAAGTTCTGATCAATCTTACACAATAGTGCCACAAAAAAATTTATTCGTATTACATAATTATTTTGTAAACTAAATAGTTCCACGTCATGTGGTCTAATAAAAACTTACACTTTAATTTAAGTATAATTGCCTATTTCTAATATCTACACAGCGCCTTTGAGGTGATTTTTCACAAAAACGGCGCTATACAAGTAATCCAATTATTATTATTACTTAATACATGAATTATTTTTACCTCTAACTCTAAATATACTTAATCATTTTCTATTTCACTGGAAACTAAGCAGTGCATTTTATTACCCATATGCCGAAAGCAAATTTGTGTTTGTAATTTGTTTTTGGGTCTAATTTCTGTTTTCTGTCTTTTCTTCTTGTTATTTTAACATTCACTGTTCTAATCTAATTTGTTGAGCATTTTCCATACTGATTTATATTCATTACACGTCAAAATTTGTTTCATTTACTATTTTGAATTTTTTTATTTTTTTTAAAGTTACCTTTATTACTTAGATAGATAACACTATTTGTGGTATAACAATTGTTTTTTAAACTAGTAAACTTGTTTTTCTATCACACCTTATACTTCCAACTAAATATAGCATTTTAGACATTTTTTCGCAATTAAATCAGCGTTTTCTTCACATCTTTTGGCTAATATTATTATTAATTGTTTTTGTGTTTAATTCGTAGAACACCATTAATTTTTTTTTAAATGTAATGTAAATCAAATTTAATAATGTTGTTATTTAGTTCTGCAAGTATTTTTAGTTATTATTATTGATAGCTGTTTCGGCGTTTAAGGCCATTTTCAAACAGTTTGAAAATGGCCTTAAACGCCGAAACAGCTGTCACAATAATAACAACTAAAAATACTTGCAGAACTTAATAATAACATTATTAAATCTAATATTATTGCCAAATACTTTAAATTATTTACCTTTTCCAAGTTATCACCATCCATTATTACTTGATAACATTCACTGTCCTTTCGGTTACCAACGATCATGTACTGTTTTAGATATGTTGAGTTTAAGTTTATTCATTTTTAGCCATTTGGATTCATTGTTAAGATCACCCTTGATTTTCTCAATTAAACTTTCATATTCCTTACCTGTGATGATAATATTTCACTGACTGGAAAAGTCTTGATATGTATTTAATATTTAATCATTCATCAACATTACCACTGCTATGATGAACTAACAGAATTTTTAATAAACTACTAAACACGAAACTTAATTCCAAGCCAAATATTTAAGTACATCGTCACATGGCCCTTACATTCATCAAGATTAACCCCATCACAGCCACAACTCATGAAAACATTGGGGTGCTATTCTCTATTCTCTATTCGCTATTCTACTATTCCTCTATGCCATGCTATGGGGCACAATTTAATTAACTGAAGAATAGCGTCCTTTTGCCGAGTCCCGCTATTCCGACACGTTTATCTCCTGCTAGGTCCATAAATGACTTGAATGCTGTAAGGACAATGCTTGCATTAAACAACTTTTACAAAGGCAGGGAAGATTATGCCACGTTGACGGGGCAACGCGGGTCTCTTTCGCCTTTGGTATAGTTTTTCCCCCAACTCCAGTAGCTCCAATACCGAAGCCGCGCTTGTGTGTGAGCTTGGGAATGCAAGCACAATGGTACTCCACATCACACACATCATTGTTGTTTTTTTTTATATGAAATTATCCAAGTGAGAAGTCGTTTTCTTTTTAAATAAACACTATAATGGGTTGGGCAGGACATTTGTTAAATCCTCAAACAATTGAACTCTTATGTGATTTTGTTTATTTGAACCTTAAAACATTTATATTAATATATACAAATAAATTTGTTTAAACCACTTCAATTTAATATTATACTGGACCGTTTCGGAAGTACCTTTCTTTCGTCGGAACTATATTACGACTAAACTAAGATACAAAATAATGACAGACATACATGAATATTTAGTTGTTGGAGTGGGAGCCGACAAAAGGGGAGGGGTTTTCAGAATGAAAAAAACGGTTCACTGAAAAAATATCTAGAAGAGGACTACGCGATAAATTTACTTGGTTTCTCAATGTACTATATGTAATATTTTTCTTTATTTCTAAATTCAACCGCTTCTAAATGATCTTTGGCATTATAATTAGGGTTATGAATTTGAGCCCCTATATCCTCATTAAGAATATGATCTGTTATGTCTGTCATTATATTTTTTTAAAATTAAACTTATTTTAGTTTTAATATTCTCCTGACGAAGGAAGGATACTTACGAAACCGGTAGATCAATACATTAAATTGATGTGGTTTCAAATAAATATTTGATTAAATAAGAAATAATACAATACATAGACTGCTTTGAGATCTGCTTCTTTAATATTTGGAAGATTGTCGTCTTCCTTTTAGTGCATATTCAGAAAACAATGATTTTAAAAAGTGCCCAAAGGCACTGGGACTATGGCATCCCCAATCGAAGTAAATTGTAGGGTTGAAAGGAATGGGAGGGAATAAAAGGATGATCGGAAGCCTTTAAGGTGATTTTTCACAAAAACGACGCTATACAAGTCATCCAATTAATATTTTTATTATTACCTGGATGGCGATTCTTGTTATTTTTAAGGATAAAGAATTATCCTTATATTTAAAGTTTAAGACTATTTGCTTTACTGCGGTTCCAATTCTCTCGGATTATAGCTACCTCGCATACCTCCGCAAAATACACCCAGAGAACCATCAATTTACTTGGTTACTCGGTATACTGTAATTAATATTTACGGATTTTCTATTTTCAAGTGCATCTAAACGGTCTAATTTTTTGCCTTTATTACGGTGGAAAATTTGAACTCGTGTATATTTATTAAAAATATGATTGGTTGAAATGAGATGATTGGCAAACTCTGAAAAAGTGTTGTTATTTAAATATCTTAAGTATTCCGTGATTCTGACATTTACATTACGGGATGTCTTGCATATGTTTATCGCGAAAACCCTCTAATTAAATCTTCCCCTTTGGTCGGCTTTCACTCCAACACCTAAATATTCATGTATGTCTATCATTATTTTGTATCTTAGTTTAGTCTTAATATGGCCCTGACGAAGGAAGGGTACTTCCAAAATTGGTTTATTATTATATTAAATTGAAGTGATTTATAACAAATTTATGATTTAAATGAAAAATGTTTTTGTTTTAAGCCACTTTATTTTTTCTGAAATCGACCGATTTCGGTTGGACTCAACCTTCTTCAGGAATGTGCACATATAAACGGTGTTAACACGTTATAAACAATAAACATGTTTATATGTGTACATTCCTGAAGAAGGTTGAGTCCAACCGAAACTGGTCGAATACAGAAATATATATAAATAAAATAAAGTGGCGTAAAACAAAAACATTTTTCATTCACATTATAATGTCAAGTCACAAAGTGATTGCTTCCTTCGATAAATGTGTTTATTGTTATCAAGCAGTTCATAACAAGAAAGTTTTACATTTAGCCACGTTATTATTATCAAGTACTCGATTTTTAATATTTATCTCCGACGAAGGCAACACCGAAGGGCGTGGCCTTTGGTTAGAGGTATTAAGGGGAGGGGATTCAAAGTTCAGTTAGGGAGCCTGGAGCCTGGAGCTCTGGAGACTGGACGATGGGCTCTCTCATTGCAAACATGAAAGAAGATGGTCGCATTATGTGTCCGCTCCCGGTTTGGAGTCAAATCAATATTTTAACTGATATTCTGACAGTATTTATTTGATTAGAATAAAAGTCTCAATGTTTATTTATCGACGGAGTAGTTTTAATCTCCTGTCGGCGTGTTGTGATCTTCTAATAGCCGGGGTAATGTTTATTTTGAATCGATTACAAGTTTTGGTGTATTTACGTTTGCGTTTTAAGATGGTAGATTTCGAATCAGTAAATCAACTTATACATGCGTCCACACAGATATTAATAGCTTTTGCTAGAAACGTAACTTCAGTCGCTCACATATAGGCTTTATCGCAACGCATTTTTTATACCCAAAAAGACCTGTTCTTTATTTCATCTATAATTTTTCCTTGAATTCTGTATTTATCAACATCCTGAAAGCTGGTGGTTTCTCAAATTAAAAAAAAATCAAACTGCAAACACAACAAATATCTCCAGAGATTGAGCTAGCACGGGAGACCACAATGTAATAAGGTTTGTTTTAAAAATCATTCTTATTGATAATAATCAATAATTGAAGAGTAGACCGGCTCGGACTGATCCGCTTCTTAAAAATATATTTTAATTATGGCAAGCCATAAAGTAAACGCTTTTTACGAACATCTTATAACATTTGTGCCACTTAAATCATGTCTTACGATAAATCTAATTAATTGTTAATAATTGGCAACGTTTACCATGTCACATGCAGTTCCTGTAAGTGGTTATGCTAACCGCTGATATGAAAGGTCGCAGGAAGAAGAGGACTTTGTCCCTAGAGGGGAATCTATTATTTTATCTGAAATATTATCTATCTCGCTAATTAAATCCCAGAACAATTGTTCCATTAATCTCGTATTGAAATTAATAACAGAATATTACATGCTCGATTTAAAAAAAAAAATTCAAAAAATAAGTTTGAAGACATAAAACTCCTAGTTAGTTTGCAAGAGCAATTAATTCAACATTTCAATCAATTCATTAAAATATATCGAAAAGGTATTCGATTATCAAAACGTTTCAATTATGGCCATCACTAATTTAAACAAAAAAGGTCTATTCGTTTTTATATAACCTGTCGTCAAACGAATCCGTCACACGAGACACCACGCACGAATATCGTTTTAGGCTGTCCACTGAACAGATAACTACAAGAAGTGTGATCTATAGCAATTTAAAATACAGCTGATATTACTGGTTTACAGAAGACCTGTCGGATCTGACAGACCAATGAATTTGATTAACTGTTTGATAAACAATATTTATTTAATTAATATTTAATTTTATCGGAATAACTTATTGAAGCTTATAAACCTCATAGTAATATTTAATCGTTATGGATAATATTAAAAAATCGCAAATGAAATATGATATCGAAAAGACACAGAAACTCAACAGAAACGGTTGAATCTGGGACTCAAACCCAGGACTTCTCGGTCTATCCGGAACCAACGCTCTACCAACTAAGCTAATGCCACCTTATTGGTTAACGTCATGTATATCGATATCTTATTTCAGTTTAAGGACTATTGGTCATATAGAAAGATAGCAGTAAAAAAATAAGGTAATTATTTGATCATGGTATTAATAGTTATTCTCAAATTGAAATATGACATCGATTAAAATAACGGAAAGAAATAAAGTGGATTTTACTTCATCAGCCTACCGGAAAACATCAGCAAAAATGAAGACGACAAATGCCCAGTAAAAGCAATTAAAGAACTGTTAATTGTAAAAACAACAAAATGATAAAATTTTGTACTTATATTTACGAATTTATTTTTTTAAGTTCACAGTTCATTAAACCAAATAAATTATACAAAACACACGAGTCATCTTGATGCTCACTCCTATTTCAAACACAAACGTCTGCTTCTACAAAACAGTAACGAAATAAATTTGTGAAAAAAGAGCTTAGAGGGCTGGTCCCAGATAGACCGAGAGGTCCTGAGTTCGATTCCGAGATGCGACCGTTACCGTTTTTGCAGTACTCGTATAAAATATCCAATTAAACTATTTCTAATGAGGATCACGATCCTAAGCAATAAGGTAAGGACAAAAGAAAACAAAGTTGTTACATTAGACACACGGACATTGGACAGGCCCGCAATACACTTCCATGGATTTAACTCTTCAGTGAGGCCGTCCAAGACACGCAGTGACCGCTGACCATAGAGTGGCGTGTTCCTTGCAGTGGCCAAATAATAGCATTATGAATAGAGACCTACGTGGCCGGAATTTTAAAGCGCGAAGGAATACACGAATCGGTAATGCGTCCTACAAATGAAAAAAAAACCAGCCTCTTTTTGGCCTTACAAATCACTATGTAAATAAATTATACACGTGCCTGCACAATGGCCAAAAAAACACGCACCACTCTCCAGATGTTTTAGAACTTTAGAACAGACTTGAAAATTTAAAAACTTAAGTCAAGATATTTAAGATGGTGTATTTCAAACTGCTTCTCATTTGATGACCGTCATTTTGATTCTCAGCCCGTTTCAGCTTTTAATCAAATTATTGGTTGGAAAGATGCAAAAACCTACGATTTTTCTAAAGAAAGACGAATATTCCCGGTCTACGAATAACCTGACAATATTTGAAAAACTTCTACTATCATCATTATAAGCGGAAGATGTTGCTTACGTAATAGCGTAATAAATGAGAATTTACAGCGAATCTACAGCGAAACAATCACTCTATCATTTGTATTAGCGTCTTACAATATATAGTAAGGTATAAATACAGTTAGCTTCTTTTTTTGCCAATTTAACATTAAATTTAGTTTTGATAATTTAACTGCATCTCTTTATATGTTCTATAAATAATGTGTAATGATAGCCTGACCAAAAAGAGAAAAATAAATGTAAAAAAAAAAAATCATAATAATAATAAATTCGTAGAATAGACGTAATATAAGAATAGGAAGTAATATTTGTACAGCGCCCCTGAGGTGATTTCTCACAAAAGCGGCGCTATAGAAATGGTCCAATTATTATTATTATTATTATTAAGGAACTGGTCCCACCACGCCGGGATGGGAACCAAAAGCAATTGTCACCTCAACCACTAACTGGTGGGGTAATAAACATGACATATACACCAGTACCGGTGCCCTTAACTAAACGCCTTATCATTGACAGTTACTTACCTGTAGTATTGTGAAAAACCTTGATGTATTTGTATTGTATATATTCAAGCAATATTAGTAAACTAAAATAATACATTGCTGTTTAGGAACTTATACTATATATTTTTAAGTAAAATACGAGGAATAATTTACTAAAAATTCTGGTTTAATGCAGGTCGCTTAGTGATCAGGTTATTTACAACTGTAAATATATTTTATTATGCTACTTATTTATTACCATAATCATATTTTTCTTTTTTCTTTTAGATACTGCTCTTATATTAAAAAAGTGTTGTAACAAGATCAATGTGTAAAAAAAAAAAGTTACCCATATGGAACCATTACCCGAGTACGAAGTAGTATGTACATTATATTCCTATTATGTTTTTGGGTGAAATAAGTTAATAAATTAATACTTAAGATTCTTGTATATAGATGCATGTACACAAGTTTAATGACTTGTATATTTTAACGCGGCATACGCTCATAGGTCAAAAGCACTGTACATATAATTTGGTATTACAGATCGATGAACCGGTGAATGCAATTAGTTAGCCATAAGTAGTAATAATAGATTGTCTATAGTTAGTCATAAGATAGAGCATTGGAAAAAAACATTTGTACAGCGTCCTTGAGGTGATTTTTACAAAAACGGCGCTATATAAATCATCCAAATATTATTATTATTATTATTTCTAATGGAAAAATAATTAATAATGAAGTCAACGAAAGTAACCGACGCAATGGGACACGCCAAATAAATCAAGTGTCAATATGCAGGACACGTCGCTGGAACGGGATTCTGAAGGACAGATCTCCTCATTCAGTGACGCCCAAGAGGATTCAATAAGGTTCAAGGCCACTCCACAGCCCGCTGGGTCGATGTGATAATCAAGTCAAACACGTGGCAGCGTGAAGCAGCTTGGGGAGGCGTTCATCCAGAAATGACTGAAAATAACACCGATAGTATTGATATATGTATGCTTTTAGCATTGCCCTGGAGTCATATCACCAGTCAGAATCGAAACATTCTTCGAAATATTTTTAAGAGGAACGGCTGCGTGATCTGTTTCATATAAAATTTAATTTTGGATTTGAGGCCAAAATACTTACCTACACCGAATGATCTTTTTTTCATCAAAGGGTACATAACAAATATCTAGTATGAATTAGAAGTATTTTTAAATTTTATTTTTGAACAAACAAACTAAAGACCATTAATGAAATCTAATTTTCGCGATTTAAAGGGGAATATTTAGCAAATTATTTTGGGGGATAATGGTGATTTCAAAAAAAAGTTTTAAACCGTCTACTAAATGAATATAATGAAATATAAAATAAATAAATTAAATAAAATAGTCTGAAAATAAGCATTGTCTTAAATTTAAAGTAGAAACGACACAAATTTGCCATCCATAATTTAAAACATCGACTCGAAAAAACATTTTTTTTTTTTTTTAATATAATCATTTTTATATAGCAAAAATGACGATAAAAAATTTACCGTAAACCCACTAATACTTTTAAAAGTAGCCTCTAACATCATTAAAAATTGATTTCTTTAATGGCCTGTATATCACAATTTAAAACTACAACAAATTAAATACTTCTAACCTGTTAGATATTTACTATACCTTTAATTTAAAAAAAAAAGAACGTTGAGTTCGGGTGGGTATTTTGGCCTCAAATCCAAAATTTTATTTTGTATGAAACAGAGCGCGCAGCCGTCTCCCTTAACCATGCTTTGTGGTTTAAACATCTCACCCCAAAAGAATTATCGATTGATTTTTCAAGCTTTAGAAATATTCAGTTACTTGATTCAGGGTTCCCTTATATCATGTTCATGCTCCTTTCTTTACCCAACTATTTAATTCTGCCTCACAAAACAACCTTATTCGTACCTAACCAACCTTTGACAATCATCTCATTTCAACAGATCATACTTTTAATAAAGGTACAGTAATTCAAATTCTTCACCGTAATAAAAATGGAAAAAAAACCTCAAATAGTTTAGAAGCACATGAAATTACATAATAAATAAGTATTCATTCTAGTATATTGAATAACAAAATAATTTTATCTAATTCTTAAGATTCTAGATATTTTTCTAGTGAACAGCTGCGTTCCTCCAGAAAAAAATCACTAATTATCTCTCCCTCTTCGCCTAGCACTCCAATAACTAAATATTATGTCTGTGGTTATTTTGTATCTTACGTTAGTTTTGATATTATCCTGACGAAAGAAGGATACTTCCGAAACCGGTCGGTCAATACATTACATTGAAGTGAATCTCTGTCTCTCCCTGGTGTAATACCGCCATTCAGAATTGAAACGTTGCTGTTAATAACTTGTACCGTGTTTAGCAACCAGCTTTTAATGCCCAGGAGGGCGATTCTGTTTCTTTTAAGAGGAACGGCTACACTGCCTGTTTTTGGATTTGAGGCCAAAATACCCATCCAAACTGAATGATAGATATATATATATTTTAAATTAGCGGTTTATTAAATATCTAGTACTATTTTATTAGTTTTTGTTTTAAATTATGAAGTATAGGCCATGAATAAAAAATAATTTTCATAATTTTAGAGGAAATTTATTAGCGGGTTTATTGTATTTTTTTTTAATTATCGTATTTGGCATGTAAATATGATTACGTAAATAAAAATATTTAAAACATTTTTTTTAATACTCTTTCTGGTCGATATATACGGCAAATTTGTTTGCCGAGGTAAAATCGTCATTTTTAATTTAATTTAAAGTTCATCATAATGCTTATTTTAATATTTTATTATATTTTCAAAGCAGATAGGGAAAAACTTTTTATTACATCACCGTTAGCCCCCAAATAATTGTTAAAGGTGCCTCAAAATCGTGAAAAATCAAATCAAGAGTCTATATTTCATAAATAAAACGAAAATAAATAAATTACTTCTAATCCGTACTAGATATTTACTATAATTTTTGATGGAAAAAAAGATCATTCAGTTTAGGTCAGTATTCTGGCCTCAAATAAAAAAATTAATTTTTGTATGAAACAAGCCGCGCAGCCGTTCCTCTTAAGGATAAGGAATTATACTTATCCTTTAAGTTAAAAACCTTCAGCTTAAATATGGTTCTGATTCTCTTATATGAGAGCTAGAATAATTAACTATTTAGTGATATTCTCATTCACAATGCTCCCACCGACAGCGGCATTGGAAAATTCCATAGAAAACCATACTTATACAATTATGTAAAGATGAAATATTGATATGTTATTATGGACAACGTTAATAACAAGATAACAATACAGGGTTATTCAATGTGATGAACTCAATTTCTCACATACACGTCCTATAGCAATCGTTTGTGCAACAATGAGCAATCTAAGCGGTGGGATTCAAAACTATTGGACCTCCTCTTTCAGTTGTTTATAGATCATTCATATAAAATGTATAATTCATGAAATATTGCAGTACGAAATTGAGTCCGTCATTTTGAATAACCCTATACATCAAAAAAAAATTCCGATTTTTTTTAAAATGTTCTAGTCGTTTCATAAAACTCCTAAGTTTCCATCCACTCATACCCAAAACGATAATAAAAGTACATTACGAGAAAAGCACAATATGTCGCACGCCACATGAATATGCAGAACTACGGCCCTCTTATTACAAACGACCGATCTACCCCGTGGCCTGTACGGTCCTGCCGCTGAGAGCTCCGTTATAACCACTCTTTCTGTTACCCGCGTCGTTAATGCGAAAGAGGGAGAGGTTGCAATGGAGCTATGAACGGCGCCCGTAGCACTTAAAATGGAGAATACCGGTCTTTATTGACTCGGACCCGCTTCACGCAATGCTGTAACTCTCTTCCAGTATGTCGATATGGATGATAATTCGGAATGGATTTTTACGTCAATTTTACTGAAATGTATCTGTAATTGGACAATAACTGCGATATAAACGATATTTTCTGAAATATGCCATCATTTTATAGAAATATTGATAGTAGGTACATAAAAGTTTTTTTTAACGATGAAGCAAAAATTGTATGCCTGGAACATTTCAAATGTTTTTTTTTTTAAGACACAAATATTTGATTCATTTGATCGTGACATGTCTTCCTCGGGCGTCCCCGGCTTCTTCCTCCATTCACATTCGCGTCATATATTCTCCTTACACTTTTTTCTTCGTTTATTTGCTCTACATGCCCAAATATCCTAGCGTCCCTTTCTTAATTTTAATCATTACGCTTACATTAGCCTTGCATTCTTTACGAATCTCAACATTTTTCACACGATCGTACATGGTATTACCACACATTCGCATAAGAAAGAGATCTCATTTTTACAGCATTCAGTTTACTTTCATCCTTCCTCTGCCTAAGGTATATTTTCCATAAAGTTTGCAGGACTTGGATATATTATTTAAAATAAGATGTCTCTTTCGAATTGAAAGCTGCAATTTGATAAACTTTGTATTAAAAAAAAAAATATATATATATATATATTTTTTTTTTATTTATATTTTTATATATATATATATATCTATCGTTAAACCAAGTAAAAATAACCTTCGTTAACGGATTACGCCGGAAATCAACAGAAATTAATAATATTTAAAAATAAGTTTATATAAATAAATAAATTATAGGAAAATGTTTACGTGTATTCCATGGATATTCTGTGTTAATTCGTTTGAACAAACATTCGATTAATATCTGTGTTTTTTTGGTAAAATAAGAATTACCTAATATCGAAAATCTCAGCACTTCAAAGAAAACCTTTGGTTAATTGTCTGCTACAAGATTTCCCGTATTTGAAACATTCACTGATCCAAAACATTTGACATAAATCATTTATTTATTTATAAAATACATGATATTTAATGGAGACATTTACATGGAGTAGATACATTAGATCACCATACTAGGCGGCTGCCTGTTTCATGGTGACCAATGGAGTATAGTTACTTTGTATGAAGTCTCGTGTAAACACATGGATTTATTATATTAATTATATGGAATATAATTGGAAAAATTATAAAATAAATTAGAAGATAGAAAGGAGAAAAAGACATTTATAATAATACAAGTACCTTTATACTCGTATGTCTTAATGGCGAAATTATCTTCAAATATTTTCTTTCGTTTCTTTTATATTTTCCTCATAATCAGATAACGTTATATTTTCATTGCCACACGTGTTGATCTTTTTCATTTAAGTAAGCTTAAAAAAAACATTTGACATTTTTTTTACATTTTAATGTCTAAACCCAGAATAAGATTTATTGTTTCAAACCAATAAAAAATCCAGCATTAATATCACTCGAACTCCCAATTTCCGAAATTTAATATTCTTCCCTTCAGATATCAACAAACATCCTTTCTCTCGGAGTGAACCAATTTGGTAAGTGTTTTCCTTCGACAAAAAAGTGTTTACGTGAAACAAAGGATCCAATGGGAGCCTATCTAAGATTTTCCATCTCAATTACCACCTTATTTTAAGATAAGAGATAAAAAACGATAGTATTCCGTTTGCCAAGATTTCCCGCCGGTCATAGGGCAAGTTAACTTGATGGCCCGTACGATTGTTTTAGAATACAAATTATAGCTTGGGGTCATTGTGTTTCTCCAACTTTCAAACTTCGAGGAAAACTATTGCCAAAATAATATAGTTGCTCTATATTAACGAGTGATCTTCATAATATATTTGAGATATTCCATTCTTGCCACAAAATAAAATAAAACAATTATCACCCTCTGGTCATTCGTACCATTTTTGGCTTGCCATGGGATACGCCCATTAAAAATATTTACCGGCACGCACTAGTATTACCGTTTAAGATTATTTCCAGCTATGAGATAACAAACACTATTTTAAATTTGATTCAATGCCATAATCACATACATATAAAACTTAACTATAATCTAAACGTTCACCAACATAATTACACGACAACACCAAAAACTACACATATCAAAAATACACTATACAAAATACGGACCGAAATCATTGGAATACATTGCTTACACCAGCTATAACAAGTTGCCTGAGGAATTGAGACATGTGTGCGCTCCGAACAAATCTCAAAATGATTCTGAGATCTTATTTCTTAAAATACTATTTGGAAAACCATTATCATAGATACCAACTCTGTTCTGATAACCGTTCCAACCTTTGGAGATATCTCATGTAGGTATATTTCTCTATTGTAAAAAATTGTTATGTATTTCTATTGTATCTGAATGTTTCGAACCTGTGTATTTATTTATATTATTTTCCTATTGTTTATACACATTTTTTGTATTTATATTTTCCTTTATATATTTGCTTTGAAAACTCTGTTAAACTTAATATTAAGTTGCAAACATTAACAATCACAACATGAATTGAATTTATAACTCATGGGAATGGAACATATGTAACGTATGTATCTATCATGGGAATGCAACATATGCAACGTATGTATCTAAATTAACAAAAAAAAACTAAATGTGCGGTACAAATTACATTAATTAACAACCCTTAATCAAACTATATTTTCGGTGCTAGTATTTTATTTATATTTTCAACATTTTTTAAATATTTTTTTAATACCGCACAAGAGTCCTAACTGCTCTCAACTATCCGGAGCCATTGGTACTATGGACTCCCCATATGGGATATGTTGTGAGTCTGAAGGTAATGGGGGAGAAGAAGGAGATGAGGAAGAGGAAGGTGGGAATGTATAGGAATGTTGAAAATTATGAGTGAGTAAAAATGTGGTAGTAAAAAAATGTATCTAACATGTTACTGATGAAAATAGACTGACACACGATGAAATTTAAAAAAATCTATCACTGTCCTCTAATGATACAAATGTTCAGAAAAATTGGGTGTGGTAACCGCTTTTGAAGAAATAAACCAATAAACTTATATATAATTTAATAAACTTAAATTGAATATGAAAAACACAGCAAATGTGATAATTAGACATAAGAAGAGATATATCGAAAAACAAATCGTGGTGAAATTATTAAAAATGTAAATTAAATGAAAGTGTTATATTAGACAAAAAAAAATAACCTTTATAAAATATGCTGACAGTATCCAAAAGAAAATTGGGAAGAATGTCACTCTTTTGTAAAGAATCGGTCAAAACATTTCCAGAAAATCCACAATTACATTTTACGATTCCATTATTTCTCCACATTTCAACTACTGCTCAATGATACTTTTGTTGTGTAACGACGGAGAATAAAACAAGTTAGAAATTCTCCAAAATAGAGCGATGTGAATAATACTTAAGCGAAATAGATATTCAGAAATAGTTAAAATGTTAGAGGAATCAATTTGGCTAACAGTGAAAGAGATGCTGACATTGAACGAAATGATTTTTAAACACAAAATAAGAAACAACTTGTTAGCAAAATATTTTTCTAACAATATTATTTGCATTATGGATATTCACAGATATAATTCAAGGACATGGAAGGAAATTAAACTACCGAAAAATAATAAAGTCAATACCATAAATAATTTATTTAACAAAGGGTAATGTTACAATGCGTTGCCGGTCCCAATCAAAATTACACCAATGAACAAATTAAAAGTAGATTGCAAGAACCACATTAAGTTAAGCAAGAAATAAATAAATATTATTAAAAATTATGTAACTTATCATTAGTTATATTTAATAGTATCCAATGGTATGTAAATCATAATAATTAGTTATATGCAATAGTATCCAATAGTGCATAAGTTATAAAAATTAGTTATATATAATAGTATCCAATAGTATATAAGTTATACTAATTAGTTGTATGTAATAATATCCAAGAGTATGTGAGTTATAACAAATAGTTATATGTAATAGTATTCAATAGTACATAAGTTATAATAATTTTCTTATATGTAATTTCCAATAGTATATAGTTATTTTGTAAAGTACAAAAAACTAAAATAAAAGGTGTAAAATATTTTCGAGAGAAGCTTTGTGGTTTGATATCATATTAAATAAAGCAAACACTGTGTTATAAACCACAAATTTATTGTTTTTTTTACGCCAACCCGTTTCGTTTAGATCAAGCTTTATCGGGGCAAATATAATAACTGAAGAATAATACAGAGTTATACAAGAAAACTCTGTAATATTCTTTAGTTATTATATCCCTGAAAAAGCGTGAGCGAAACCGGTTGACGTAAAAATATAATAAATTCGAGTATATTTATATTAAACTATCTGATGTGTACCCGGCCTTGCTCGGGTACAATAATTGATTTGATAGCGAAAGTAACTATTTCCAAATAAAGAAATAATCATTTTAATATTTTAATTCTCTCCAAACGCTTATTTTTTCAAAACATATCTAAATCATAAAATTTTTCAAGTAGGTACCTACTCGTGTTTTCCATTTTGAAAATATTATACCCAAAAAAAACCTTCTTCTTTTGAATATGCAATCTGTGGCTAACCAGAGTGTTATATCCATGGGCTAACCTATGGCTATGATAAAAAATGGCGGGTTTAATGTTTTTCATACTAATTTTAAAACGTTATAGCAACAGTTTTATATATTGGATTTCATTCTAAACCCGGCACTAATAATAAAAAACTGTACTATTTTCAATGAAACTGGTCCAGTAATTTTCGAGAACATCAAGGACAAACAAACTTAAATTGATTTTTATTTACATAAATGTTTGATTGTATATGAATTTTTCTAGTTTTAGTATATGACTTGTAGAGATGGTGAGATTTATATAACTTCACTTCTTACAGCTGATGAAATAATTTTAAAAGACTAAACTAATACTTATTTCCCTCGAATGGATACGAAGAGAGTATGGAACGCGACACAATTCTGTATTTTTATACATTACATGCTTCATCCACATTCACACATAGTATCACAAATACCATTTTTTTCTAACGACGTCTCCTAATATGACCCAACTCGAATAGTTGATTCCTTTACCATTCCACGACTTAATGGAATATCTCCTTCTTATCCTGCGATCCATTGGATTATATCCATCAACTTTGTTGGTACATGTATATATACAAGGTTATTCAATTTCGCACGTTCTCCTCCGATACACGCGGTTGGCTCCGGTTTTTTTCTTTTACTGAGACATCCAGTTTGCTCAAAATTGGGGATTCCAACGAGAAATGCTCTTTCTAGCTGGAGATTCAATCTCAAAATGGAGACGAAAGGTACGCTACACTACAGTTGCCGACTAAGTTTTACAGAACTCACGAACACAGCAAAACCTTGTGCTACATAATAACCATTTTCCTTACAACTGACGCGAGATTGTTACTTGCCGGCGCGACCACTCTAGCGATCGTTTGCGAAACTATGAGTGATCTAGCAGCGGAATTCGAAACTTTCGGACCTCGTCCTTCCATTACTATGTAGATCATTCACATATAACGTATAATTCAGTAAATACAGCGGTACGAAAAGGAGTCCATCATTTTGAATAAACCTGTCTTTTATTTGGAAAACCAACAGTCATATGAAGAATAGTAAATATGTACAAAAACTGAACCAATTTTCACTCAAGTGAATGTTTCATTAACATATATATCGAAGCTTAAATCTCAATAACATATTACAAAATTTACAGAAAAGGCGTGGTTTTTTTAGATTTTAGCTAATTATTAAATTCCAACTTCAGAAAATGTATAAAACCACTCCATCGATGGACAGAAGACTATCTTCAAGTAGTAGGAACAGTATTTTTTAACAGTCAGTCATCACAGAATGTCAAATTCGTATACTTAAAATAAATGAATTTGCCTAACAGTTTAAGGACCGCTGCTCCGACGTGCCGGGTATACAAAGCTTAAAATCTTCTTGACTTTCTCAAGTGAAATCGCTACGTGACGGCAATATTGAACCAACATGTTAAAGGCTACTGCCTATTTATATTTTACTTACAAATACAATAAAATGAAATAATATTGTTTCAGCACGTGCTCATTCGTTGATTTATATAACATTGTTTAAAAACAGTCATTATTTTTACGTAAAATGAACTAAACACCACGACCAGTGTTTTTTTTCAGTTTTTCAGTTCAGTTTTTGTCGACCAGTGTGACTGGTATGATTGTATGTCATAAGGGTTAAGGGATAAGGGATGTATCTTAACGTTATACATTCATTTACTAAAGATAAATGAATTTATTTAATTAGTTTTTTTTAAATTAAAAAACACAATTTGTAAAACACCACTTTTATTGAATTAATAACAATCGCCAACCAGGTTTCGCTTCACCGAAGCTTCGTCAGGGCTTATTATTAACTAAAGATAATTAGATACAGGTACATATATATATATATATACATAAGTAAATATAACAATGAGTGAAAGAGATACAAACTGAAAGAGAGAGACACATATAGAGTGGGAGGGGACACATTATTTAGGAAGGATAAGTGGGGGGGGGGGAGAAAGGAACAACTGAGATTACCGGAATAAATTAAGTATGGGACTATTGGTTAAATTAATTTGCTTATTAATAATGTTTAAATTATTGTTAACGGCTGGTCTCGAGGGCTTCTAAATTGCTAAATCTTATTCCAATTCAATTTTTATGTAATATTTTAGTTCCCGAGTTTTTATCGAATGAGTGATTTTATTCTATTAAGTGATTCGCGAATTCTGAAAAGCTATTATTATTTGGACATCGTAGGTGTTCTTTTACTCTTATATACTTATAAATACTTACTTAAATATCCATTCATCCGATACTGAAATAAAGTCCTGCCTGCTCCCAACTCTCTGAAGCCAGTGAGCCCATATTATCCTCAATTGGGTATTATATAATGAGAATAAGGGGGACTTTCCCGTATCACACACATGTCTTTGGGAGGACCTGATTACCTCTCCGGTGTGGTGATACGTTCAACATCCAGATGTATATACTTACTGTGAAGACTTACCTGTCTCAAATTCTACCTAAAGCCACGACTAGATTATTATATAAAATATCAAATTATTACCTGGCTCAAAGAAATCAAAGAAGAGGAGTTAACCGGCATCTTGAAAAGAACCTCATAGGAGCATAAAAACAATCACTTTTTAAATAAAGCCTAGTCCTCCTCAGTACAGAGCCCTAGTAAGGAGGACTAAGAAAAACATTTATAAATTGTCTTGTTAGCTTTGTAAACATTTATTTACTAAATGTAAAGATATGTATTGAAAGTAGATTAAAATATATATATATTGTTATGTAACGAAAGGATGGCCCTGAGATGAGTTCTAGCTACTCGTCTTGGCAAATGAGCCCGGCAAGCAATCGCACCATCTCCCTCCATAATAACCAATCAAGCGACTTTGCGCCTAAAACAAACCAATCGTTAAAACAAACTTGTTACATTTGCATAACCCGGTTAGAGATTCAAACCAGAAAGAGAGATATTACAATAGAATCATACCTAGATTAAGACCTTTTACTAACTACTCGATTGTTCTTAACCTACAATGTTTGTCTGAGCTTACAATAAACCCCGAGTATGAAAACACTTCCCTGTACTCATTTAACGTAGAATTAGAAACGCCCTCAACCCAATTATAAGATTGCGATCGATCCACAACCCTGTACGATGAGAAGCTGATGCCATTGCTGATCTGAGCTAGGCTAATGTCCGGAGCAGACTTCAAATCTAAGAGGCCATCTCCAGGGTAAGTCCTGCAGATTGTAATTGTCTCCCATAACTTCCCCTGTAACCCAACTTTCCTCCTCTCCATCCCTTCATTTACATAACACTGTCACCCAACGTGGCTTTCATTTTCCCAACCCTGGTTTTCCAACTTAGGGGCTTTCTTCCTACCTAACCTTCCTCTTTCCCATTTCCCCTCTCCCTGACATTCCCATTTACACAAAAATATATATATATCTATATATATATATATCTATATATCTATATCTATATATATATATCAGAGACATTCTCTAGTATTGGTAGGCCCTTAATCAGACAGCGTGGAGTATAACAAATGCAATTCAAATTTGCACATTCAAAGAGGTTTAAGGTTACAAGCAAATATATTCAATAAGACAGTGAAATGCACAAAGTGCAAGTTAATTGGTTATTGCACTTATGCATAATCTAATGGATGCTAATTGGCTCTGTAACTAATATATTAATTCGAAGGTACGACTAGCTTACATGCCACTTGGAACGTTTTCCGTTAACGTTCTCATGATATTGCGGAATTATCAGGGGTAGTCAACCGATTCTTTGCCTCTGGACGACACATAACACCGGGTATGTTGTAAAGCAGAAGGAGATAGGGAGGAGGAAGGTTGAAAAACCTGACTATTTATATTTGATTGTTTTTTTTTAAGAAAGACAAATATTCTCTGGTTACGAATAACCTGACAATATTTGAAAATCTACTACCATCACAGTAAGCGGAAGATGTTGCTTGTATCGTAATGGAGGACTTAGCAAGGCGAGGAATTGAACTCACGACGCGTGGGTGAGACCCAAACGCGATGCTAACTCAGCCACTGACCAGTCGAAATGTTTATCATGACTATCAGCGTTTCGATTCTGAATGATGTTCTTTCACCAGGGCGATTCTTTGAGTATCTACCATTGTTATTAAACAATTTTCTACCAATTTGGGAGGCGGGTAATGTTACCGCCTCCCCGGAAATCATTTATTGGATAAAAAACACCTCTGCCATAGGTCACCTTAAGTGGTTTGCTACGTTTGGTGACTTAGCAGGGATGGCGTGGGCGACGAGTACTGACAAACCTATTGTGTTTCAGTCACGGGTAAGACTGAAATAGTTCAATAATTTTATAATTTCTTCAAAAGATTGGTATTCATTTTGCGAAGTCATTTTTAATAAATCACAATTACAGTAATATGTGTGTCCTGATGAGGAAAGCTTCGCTTTCGAAACATGTTGATATGTATATATTAATAAAGCGGTGATTACAAAGTGATTTTTAATTAATTTATTTAAAGTAACTTTTGTTTCCACAAAATCAGCAAATCGTTATTTTTTTTAAGTAAACCAAATTTAAAAAATGTTATTATTAAGTTCTGCACATATTTTATTTATTTTTTTATTATTGTGACAGTTATTTCGGCGTTCAAGATCATTTTCTAACTGCGGTTAGGCGACGTTGAGATGACTTATTTATATGATTCTGTTTACCCTTACCCAATTTCAATTTTTATTGTGTCTGAAATGATTTATTGCCGGTGAAACCGATTTATTGAGAAACCAAATGTGATAATGGATTTTCCATTTTGTGAGATACTTACATTTAGAATCTCTTTTCCCCAGCATTAAGCGCAAGGTTTTCTTAATTGATTTGTAATGATGTAAAGGCTAATAAAGGAAAATATTGAGTAGTGGGGAATAAATCATTTTCCAAACTTTATTTCTTAATATTATATTGGGATGATTCGTTTATTTAGTAATTTCCAATTTTTAATGTTTGTTGTATTAAAAAAACATTATATTTATTGGAGAGGATATTTATTGACAGTCACGGGTTAACCACAGAAAAAACACTTCTCCCTTTTATAAACAAATATATATATTTAAATATTAATACTAAATATGTCTAACCACTAAGTGACTGCTTTCTATCAAAATTTAACACTTTTTGCATTTCCATTTGTTTTTTCATTAAATAAATGTATACATTTCAATGTTTTTACTTAGATTTTTATTTCTTAATTCTGACCCTCATTATACATGAATCATAATAAAAATAAATGAAAAACAGTTCTCTAAGACTGAAAACTAAGATATACATGGAATTACTTAAATAAACCGAAATCAATATTTCTTGCAAAACTATGGATATATGTCAATGCATATAAAAAAATAAATAATATATACTCGTATATACATATTTTCTATGATTATTACTTTTCTTCATACATGTATCTGTTAGGAAACTTCACGACTCTTCCTGATCCGGTAGTTACTTGACTTGAGGTATAGGTTATCTGTCAGGAATCCTCACAACTCTTCGTGATCCGGTTGCTACTTGAGTTGAAGTAGATGGAACCGCAAAATTTGGGATATACGTTTCACTATTTTACTCACTTTTATTCACAGTCTCTAACGATTGACTTACGTTTTTTTCCTTTCTCTTGGCTGTTATAATTATTATTTCCATTTGACTTATCATATCTTCAGTGGAATTCTATTTTGTCTACATGTGTTTCCATTCGACGTTTCAATTATATAAAATCTTGGACTTATATTCTACAAATCTTTTACTATTGCTGGTTCCCAAATACTGTTTGGTTGTTTTTTAAAAACTACTTCCCCCAATATGTGTAGATTCTAAATCCTTTATTTTTAAATTTATAATTTAAATTACTTGCAGAACTAAATAATAAAATTATTAAATTTGTTTATATTAAATTTAAAAAATATTACATAAATGGAGTTCTACGAATACTAAAACAATAAGTTTTAAATCCTGACTGCCTCTATCCGCATATTTTTTTCATTTTGTTTTGACGGTTTTCTATTTCTTTTTTGTATTCTTTAAATTCGACTACTTTTGGTCTTAAATGACTTTTAGTTGACGGTAAGTGGCAACGAAGTTGTCTTGACATTAATAATTGTGATGGAGAAGGCAAATTTTCTTTCGGTGTTGTACGATAATGTAATAATGCTAAATATGGATCTGTTTTATCTTCCTGACATTTTCTTATATTTTTTTCAATTTTTACTGAACCTTCCACTTGTCCATTCGACTAAGGATGATATGTACTTGTCGTTTCATAATAAGTATCCCATTTATACATAAATGATTTAAATGTAACCGAATTGAACGGTGGACCTCCATCACTGACTTATTCCAATGGTATTCCATGTCGACTACAAATTGATTTTAAATAATCTACTACTTTATTTGCTGTATAATGTTTATTCATGTTAGCTATTTCTTTATATTTTGAATAACTACAACTAAATAATAAATATTATCTCCTCTAATTTGTGCGGTGTTATTGGCATGTTGTTAACTATTGTGTTTAAATGTAAATTAATATCATTCTCAAAAGATAACAATTCTGTTTCTGATAGTGCTGACCGTGATAATGTATCTGCTATTTGTGATTTTTTTCCTGGAATGTAGTCTACAATACGATCATACTTTTGTAAATCTAGCATCATCCTTTGTAATCTGGCTGGTATGTCATAAAACAATTTTTTCAATAAAGTTTTGAGAGGTTTATGATCAGTTTGCACATATACGGTTTGATCATATAAATATTGATGAAATTTATTACATCTACGTACTATTGCATATAATTCTTTCTCAATTTGTGCATATCTAATTTGTGCTGATGTGAGCGTTTTTGAAGGACATTGGCCTTTTGTCTTGCACAATTACCATACCTACTGCTGATTTTGACGAGTCGACTGATAATGAATGTGATAAGGTTTATTTTGATCATAATGAGTTAAAATTGGTTTTGCACTAATTATATTTTTCAAATCGTTGACATTTCATAATTTTCGTCCCATTTAAATTCTGTGTTTTTCTTTAATAATTGTCTTAGTAGATGAGTTCTTCTGACATGTTTTTTTACAAAATGACTTAAATAATTGAACATTAGTAAGAATCTGTGCAAATCTTTTTTATCCCGTGGCGACTTCATTTCTCTGATAGCACTTTTTTGTGAAAAATCTGCTTTTATTCCTCCGTCACAAAATACATACAACAAATATTTAAATTCTTTACATTAAATTTACATTTACTGGAATTAAATTTAAAATTTATTTCCCGTGCCTTTTCTAACACTTGTTTTAAAGTTTTATTTTGTCTGACTTGATCTTTTCCAAAAACTAATATATCATCTACAAATATTGTTACACGTTCAATATCTTTAAATAATTCATTTATGACTAGTAAATTCTTCAGAAGAAATTTTAATTCCAAAAGCTAGACGTTTGAAAAAATATCATCCGAGTGGGTTATTGAATGTACACAATTCTGCACTTTCTTTATCTAATGGAATAGAGCAAAATCCTGATGTTGCATCAAGACGTGAAAATAATTTTTCCCCGTATACTTTATACCTAATTTCCTCAAATGTCGGCAATGGATAATGTGATCTTTGTAATGCATTATTTAAATCTAAATGGATTAGGATCTAAACATAACCTTAATTTACCAGTAGGTTTGTGATTGTTTCTATTAAGTTTTGTTTTACCATTCCGTCCAGTGCCTCTTTTAGTCTGTCCATGAGTTTGAACGGTACTCTACGTTGTGCATCTATTGTTGGAATTGCGTTCGGATCCACTGAGAGATGACATGTATATAGTATATATCCAAGTCCCTGAAACACATCATTGTATTGTGCTAATAAATCTTCAGTATTTATATAATTGACAAAAGAATTCTGATAATTTTTTTTGAATTAGACCCCTTTTTTCACACATTTTTAATCCTAGAATAGTTTGATATTCAAATGTATATACTATAAATGTTAATGTCTGACATTTGTTTGTATTTTAATGACATTTTAAATTACATTCTCCAACTATAGGATGTTGAATCCTCCAAATGCTGTCACGTTTGCATTTGAGTTTTTAATAATGACTTTTGTAATTTTAGTTTATTGAAATTATCTAGTGGAATTATGTTTGCCATTGCCCCTTTATCAATTACAGCATTAAATTTATTAATGTTAATTCTTAATTCAATTTGCCAATTTGGGTTGTGCAAATTATTGATACTTTGTATATCAATATGACTTGTAAATAATTCCTCATTCATATGTTGAAAGTTTGTCTTGATTTCAGAATCATTAACCGGAATATTTATTTTTGACATCTGACAATCATTATTTCGTTTACTTAAATCTGATTCGATTTGACAAGTACTTTGATAATGATTATCTGGCTTCCTCTGGTTTAAATTGACTGTACCAATACGAGAATCTGTATTATCTATGGAAGATAACATTCTGACTTTTTTTTTGGCAATTTTATTATAGCACATTTTTGAAAAATGTTCAAAGCAATGATATAAATGGCACTTAACTTTCAATGCTGGACATTTAATGTGACAAATTTCTCCGCATCTATCACACGATGATTGTTATTTTGAATGACTTCTCTGTTATGATTGACTTCTCTGTGATGATTGACTTCTCAGCAACGATTGACTTGACATCTCCTCTCCGACTCCAACTGCATTATGACTTCTATATTGATTTTTTGACGGATTCCTCCATTTATCCTTTTGGCTGTGAATCTTGTTTATGTTGATATTGTTTTTATTTCTTTTTATAGTTCCATTATATCTTCATGTGACAATATCGTATTTTGTGCAATACTCAAAGCTTTTTCTATATCTATATTTGTTTGTTGAAGAAGATTTTCTCTGACTCCATAATGTTTCTTGTCCATGTTTATTATAAATATGTCTTTTAAATTATGATACTTTAATTTCTCAAATTCACGTGTTCCAATTTTTGTTTTTAGTGATGTTAGAAAATCTCAAAAAGATTAATTTTCTTTTTGTTTAATTGAAAAAAAATTATAACTTTCCATTGTTTTATTTTTCTTCGGCATAAAATAATCATAAAATTTTTGAATACCGCTGTATATTTCTTCCCAGGTATTAAAAATTTCTATGGCATTTTCGCCCATTGTAAATAAAAGTAAGGCCACCTTTTTAGATTCTGGGACAACATCTTGATTGGTTGTTTGAAGAAATAATTCAAATCGTGTTATCTACTTTGTCCGGTTATTCGCCATTTTAACTGACACGATCATTGGCGGACATGCGTTAATACTCGCCTTTTTTTATACTTATTTCTTTTTTTTGTAATCTTTAGTTCTTTTCCACTGAATTTTAATTAATTTGACACCTCTAATTTCATTATTTGTTTAATCCCACTTCTGACACCATTTAATGTTTGTTATATTAAATAAAACATTATCTTTGTTGGAGAAGTTATTTTTTGACAGTCACAGGTTGACATTAGTATTGGAAGTGATCATACGGAAATGACCACAGACATAACATAGATATGCATATGCAACACAATTATTCAAGTAAATTTAATCAAAGACCGTTTCTTTCTATATATAAGGGTTTAGGTTCTTCGTTGTCAATCGGGGCGTGATTATTCAATAAGAGATTTTCTTTCAATCTAGTTGAGAAACCCTTTCTCATCTGTCATATGTCGATAACGTTACAGTCGGTGTGGTCACATTTTAATTCATATATGCCACTATTATTTAGTTTAGGATTTCTACTTTTAGAGATTTTTAGGCTTGTTACTATATTATTATTGGTTCTCATCTTTTAAAACCAATAATAATACAGGATAAAGCAGAAGAAGAAAAATGTAACAAAAAAAGAGAATTTATGTCGATGAACCATGAGTAAAAAAAATTATCATGTTTTTTTAGCGGGAAAATATTGAGTTTAGGGCTATATTATTACTTGTAACAACAGATGTTTTATTAATTATTATTTATGTTTCTACCTTCGCAAGTAGATACTATTTTAATTTTACTAGTATAAAATTGAAAGCAACGTTCCTGTGTTTTCTGTACAATTATTTATCTACCCCAATAAAGAACTAATCTACCGCAAGACCAGCGATATACTCGTATGCTGTTTTATTTGAGTTGTACGCGCCGATTCGGCGTTGGTATTATGGAATTGGGCGTAAACCCAGTTTACTAATGTCTACGTCGTAGTCTTATGTGAAGTTTTCTAACCATTCTGACCTTACGCGATGCGTAATATTTACAAATTTTAAATATCGATGGATTTGATCATTTTAAATGTTAATCATGCATGGATAGGACTCCATGCCAAATATAAACATTCAACCATCTGTCTCTATCCCTATCTACAGATAAAAAATATTGTTTATTTGAAATTTCAATTATAACAAAAATTATACTACACGCTGTTAATTCTATTCATCTGAAAACGATAAGAACATAAAAAAGCGTTTACATTGACAGAGCGATTTACCCAGCACTATTTTTGAAGTAATAATATGTATTAAAATAATAAAACTATTATGGCTATCATAAAATTAATATCAATATTGATTTAAAGTTCTAGTAAAGCCTTTGATGAATTCCTTTGATACAATATTAACTATCAATCGGCCTCCCATTTTCGGCCTGTTTAAACAAAATGGAATTTCTCGGACCCTATTAAGCCACCCATCGAAGCCTTAGTTAATCGCAACCTTCCCTGGAAGTCTTCCAGCCTGGCATCAAACACTCTGGGGCCAGGGGTGGTCAAGTCTGCGGTGGGGAGGGAATCAAAAAAGGTTCCGAAAACCAATACTGCTGACAGGATATTGCGAAAATCACTTCCTGGAATGCCCGTCATACTTCCTTCCGCACCTTATAAATTTGAATAAGAAAACGAGTATGTACTCGTATATAACTAACCGTGAATAATATGCAACTGGTTATATTCATTAATTTCACTACAGTTGACAGAAGATTCTTTTTGAAAATGAAAGAATTTTCAAAATGTTAAAATTAAATTACCTCTCTTTTTTAAATATTTTAATCGTAAAAATAAATTTTATATTTTCACGTTTGATATGAAATTGCGATGGAGGACATAAGACAGACTGTTTATAAGACATGAGGACATATTATTATAGACAGCCCCGATATAGTCAGCTTAATCAAATTTAATATTCCAAATTGAAATACTCGATTTAAAATTTCATTCAATTTTAACAATAATTTCAGGAACAGTCATTCAAAAACTCACTTATACCTAGACTTCACCCAAAAGGTAATACTTTTTCAGACATGGTAGATATGTTCAACTGCTCGGAATACAAAGACAAAGAGACGATTATTGTGTACATCTTCAACAATTATTAAGATATGTGTTTAGAATATAAGTATCAGTTAATCTGGAGAATGTTTTGAACATCCACCTCTGTAGCTAATTATTTGGAATGGTAAGTACACTATGTTATTCCTGTATTTGTTCGTGAGACAAATGAAATATTTAGTTTTTGTATTTCATGAAGGCTATCTATTTTACCTACTGTGATGTGTTTTTCACCTGTGTGACTATTGTAATTAACAACATACGTAAAAGCCCACATAGGGCGTATATAATATAATAAACATATAAATAAACAACAAGTAGAGAATAGAACCCGCAATGCCTGGATGGAAACTCGACGCTTCGGACCGCCAACTAACAGAAAACAGAACAAGTGATTTCTATCTCTATATTCGACGGGTATTTGGTTTAAACGATGTCTTAATCTTCAATTGTCCACTTTTTATCAACTAAAGTCAGCTTTTTGTATGTTCTGGGTAATTTTGTACCATATATTCTGGTGGTCTATGCATTTGACTTTGAGTCGGGACGTTGTGAAATCGATTTTAACGCAGCGCAATAACCCATTGACTTTGACCACTGACAGGTTTTAATTAATTTCTAGTATACATATTTATTAAGTTTAACAAAGTTTACAAAACTTTGTAAAGTAATAATTAAATTCAATATTATTCCTTACAATAAAACCATTTGACATTGCGGTTTTAAAATTCTAATAGTTTCTCGCTGACATGAAAAATCAAAATAAAAATGGTGGGCTAATTTCATTTATTTATTACATCAACTAACTAACGAACTAACCATCACGTCGTTTCCCCGCAAACAATTCGATCTTGGCATACACTTCTTGCTTCATTCATGTTCATACAACGTCTCATACATTACCTTCATGACCCGACTCAAGTATTTGATTCACATCCTCGGACGTCCCCGGCTTCTTCTTTCATTCACATTCTCATCATATAATCTCCTTACACTCCTTTCTTCGATCAATTGCTCTACATACCCGAATCATCTAAGCGTCCCTCTCTTAATCTTGCTCATTACGCTTATATCAGCCTTGCATTCTTTACGAATCTCAACATTTTTCATACGATCATACATGGTTTTACCACACATTCGTATCAGAGATCTCATTTCTACAGCATTCAGTCTACTTTCATTTTTCCTCTGCCAGTTCCATCCCTCACTGCCATACATCAGGGTGATTTATTACATTATGTAGTTAAATTTATATGGCATATAACACAATAGAAAGTATATTATAATGTATACTAATTAATGACAATTAAAATTTAAACAATTTAAAATAATCAAAATGTGTGCAAGTCTTGTCAAATCGATATTAGTTCCCAGCTAGACAGATTGCCTATTTTAAGGAACCAAACGCTCAGTTATGTTCGGTGTATTATTTTGAATTTTTTTTTTTAATCTATCTACTAAGCGAGTTGTGAATAATATGTATCAATATATGTAAATTACATTATCTAATAATTTTTCATACTCCTTTATGATGTATGATGTTTCTCATGACACCAGAAGTGACAATTTGAGATTTTGGCCAAAATATTAGCAAAGACGTATAAAAATTCTCTATAGGGTGTATTATCGTAAACAATTAACTATATTTTAAACCTACAAGTACTCAGGGAAATGACGGCAGTCATCCTAAAGGTATCAGAGAAGTCAACAATTAAATTTGTATTATAATTTTTCAATAATAGCTTACCGTCAGATAAGCAGAATATCTGTTTTATCGCTCAGATAATTCCATGCCTAAGGTCAAACTACTTTTTCGCAAGGATTTATCAGCTCTTATAACCGTTCAAGTGTGCAGGTATTTTTTTAATCGTGAAATCCGGTCTCGACGGCCATCCCAGTTCGTGTTCAGGACGCAATTTCCCCCTGAATATTGTACGGCGAAATGTCTATTTTTATTGACAGATTTTATTTATTTATATTCACCACTTAACTGAAGCCTCCGCCATTGGTCGAACCGACCGTCACGTGCACGCTAGGGGACTTTGAGTCGCGCACTGGCCTCCGAATGGGAATATTTTCTTGAATATTAAACATTAACTAATGCAGGCTACTTGCATTTGATCGGTCAACGTGAATGATGGAAGAAGAAGTCGGGGACGCCCTAGGAATAGTGAAGAGATATGAAATTATTCAAATACTGTGTAGGGTCTCTACACGGTTGACCTTTGTCACATGAGAACGGAGCGTTTCTACGACTCATTCTTGAATTCAACAGACCGGCCGTGGAAAGATTTGCAGGTTTCTGTTTTTCCTCCATACAACACGTACCTTTAATACCCATGTTCACTCCTTCTCCTCAAAAGACCCTCCACGTGGCATCCTCAAAGATGATACAGGCCCTGAGGGAAATTATTTCCCTCGGGGCCTCATGTGTGGTGTTAATGTAAAAACATGGGTTTGATAAAGGAATGAGCAAAATAATAGAAGAATATGTGCGAATATGATAAAACCAAGAGTGTGTTCAAAGACAGACAGTGTAGCATTCAATTCCATCGATAAGCAGAGAGTATTTAATGACGTTGTAGTTAGTTAATCAGTCAGGAAATATTCCAGTGTTTTTATATAGGAACGGACTCATGTCCAGTTTACTGAAATGTGGAATATCATAATAACATTATAATAATATGATCGTAATAAATTTACTAAATCTCTCAGATCGAAGAATTAATTCTAACTTGATATTTACGTTAAAAATTGTAAATGGTAGTATAGACAATCCTGATTTAATTAACCCCATTCAATTTCATACACCTACGAGAGCAACTCTTTCCACAATCCTGTTTAAATGTAACAACACCAGGACTGAACATTACAAACACTCGCAGATACGTAATAGATACGCAGATGTAGCGGATCTATTTAACTGCATGGAAGGTAAATTCATGAAGGCACTATCATATATTTTCAATCAATATTAATATAACTTAAGTTTACAATATGTTTTATATGTACGCATATCTTTTGCTTTTATATTCTTCATGAACTTATTCTTATTCTTTATATACTCTCCGATATCATTGTACGACATTATTTGTGCTATGTTCTTGCGCTTTTAGTTAACTGTGACATGTAATTATTATTTATGGTATATATATACCGTTGATATAAAATAAATAATATTTAGGTGATTGCAGAGAACAGTTTTTTTTTGTGAAAAAACGCCGAAAAAAGGGCGCTGTACAATTTATTTTAAGGCTATATCCTACTACTAACTATTGATAATCGATTAAAACATTTTTAAACTTAAGTTAATAACCTATTACATCTACCAGCTCATCGAACAGTAACATAAAACTATATTCACTGTATCACCAATGAGAGTGATGGTGAGTGAAAATGGACATATTATTAATATAATGTACAGGCAGCCAATATATAGGAATATGCTTAACTGGCAGGTCACTCCAGATAAAGAATATTTATTAGATTATTGTGCATACAGTTTTACACGCAGAGGACATAATATCGAAAACACTTCGCATTGCATTTTATTGGAGGTGCTATTTATTCAAACTATTAATATTATTTTTCTTTCGTTAGAAAAGGAAAAGCAAATCTTATAATGGGCGGTACAGTATGGGGATTTGATTCGAATTTACCTTCCTAAATTTGATTTGTCGCACAATAAGAAACGGATTGATGTAAAAAACTTCGAATATGTAATATTAATCCAATAAAATAATATGTGTTTTGCTTATGTAAGCAATGCGAGGAAGATGCTCTTAAGAATATTGAATTTAAGGATATGAAAGTGTAAAAAGGCAAGTGTTGATTTTTTACCGAAACTCTTTTGGGCTTGTTATGCATCTTAGTTTTGGAGGGATTTTGTTCCAAGCCCTGGGCTCTGATACTCCAAAAGCAAAATCTCAAAACTTAGTATTTGTCCCGCGCTTATGTTCTGTCAGCCTCCCGATAGTCGATGATGTTGCTACCTTAGATGGTGGACCGTGTTATCCGGAACCAAGAGCCGTAATGTGAGGACATTTCAATGATGGATTTAAACACAATCCAGTGCGATTTGTTCTGGATTCTGGGGCTCTTGAGCCAGTGAAGGTTACAAAGGTGTTCTGAAAATAGTAAGAGACCCGGTGATGAGCCGTGCTACAGCGTTCAACACGAAACTTTGAATACTTGAAAATTAGTGGAGCAAGAGGTAATGGAACGTAATGACGAAAAGAGTCTGTCAATCTTCGCCATCAGCTCAGCGGTACGTGTTCTCAAGTGGCATGTGGATATGGGTTTTGCTATCAGCGAATGAATTTTTTTTAATAGTTAAAGCATATTTTTTCATTAGCATCCTATGTTAATTAGAATCATAAATATTTAAAATTAAAAATAAAAGTGACTAGTACAAAATAATAACGTTTCTTACTTTTTTCTGCATTTTGTTTAGCACGCTCCCCTATTTCATATGATTTTTAAATGCAATGTCAAACTCACGGGGCTGTGATATGAAAAGAGCGTATAACAATCACTTTACTGAGGAAAAAATATCGTTGTTTTTTTTTTTCGTAAAAAATTATTTATTTATTTGCTCTTGATGAAACATCAACTTGTCCCAAAGGACCGATTGCATTTTGCTTTAAAAAGAAAATCGCTTTAATAAATCAGTTTGACACAAAAATACATTACCTTACGAAATCCAAATCATATCATGGAAGTTTTGACACTCCGAAACCTCAAATATCACTTCATAAATTGGTATTCACTAATATATCAAGAAATGCATTGATCATTACATACAAAAAACTATCATATATATTTATCAGGCCATAAAAATTACAATCAGAACAAATAAATAAAATAGAACTGTTAAATAAAAGTTTCTTACGTAAATACGTCACACGAAATATTTCATGAATAAAAGTAAATGAAATATTATGTACTTACTAAATTAAGTACATAATATTAATGGCTCACTCATTAGGTACAAGAACTTCTCTTTTCTGATAAGGCATACACGACCAAGACCTTTTATTAAATATTTCATAAAATACTTGTAATGTAACTTATAAGAAATAAAAAAGAAGAAAAAAATGAAACAATCGTTACTTACACGGCTAGAATTGCAACATGGACAAGAACCAAATGTTCACGTGAATAAATGGTATCAAAAATATTAAATAAGATTTCTACAAATCTTGCAATGGAATAAATGTTGTAACATTTGAGAGAAATTTAAAGAAACAACAATTATTTACACAGTATTTATCAATCCCAAAAACGATTTTTCCAACACAGACAAAAACTGAGTAAAAACATCCGTGTGATTTTCACAAAACAATAAATGAAAATGAAGCATTCACTAAAAATATAACATTTTTAGGAGAAAACGTCCTGTTTTATTCATAAATATCAAGGAAATAACTTAAGAATCAACAGAATGGTGTGAAAATCACTATTGAACTAACGCGGTTCCGTATTGATTTATTCATTCAAATACACAAATTAACTCTTAACAGGGTGTCAGGCGTGATAAAGAGGTTGTGCTGCCTAAGTAAGGGCAAACAGTTTTCAGAAGGGTGGTTCTTCCGATTTTTTGACATTATTTGCACAATCACCTAGGCTCACACGCAGCCCCTACTCTCACCACCCACCCAACACCCCTCCCACCCACCCGGGAAGGCTTCGACGGTATTTATAGAATATTCCTGTAACGTAAGCTATTCGTATAGGTGGGACGTAGTTCGTAGTGTGATCTAGGCATCAGAGGATTGTGTAGGAAATTCTTTATATTATCACTGGAAAAACTGTGAATATGAAACATAACTAGAATGTGAGCTTTTTGCAGGGGGAAATATTTTTCTACCTATTTTAACAAAGTATGAATATCGGTATGAACTTAAAAACTTTTTTTTCCTATCGACACCATTTTTTTACACTGTAAACTGTTAATGTAATTATAGCGGTGATTAAATAATGTTAACGAAGATTTTATTTCATTGAAGCATTTCAATATTTTAAAAAGGAACCGAGTTTCATTTAGAGAAATTCGTGTTAAATTACTCTCAATAAGTTATGTAAACCAAATTAGGTATTTTTCTATCAACCGTACATATTTTCAGCGCTAAACTGACAGTAAAGTGATTATCGTTAGCAGGAGAAATAATAATAATAATAGGATGATTTGTATAGCGCCATTTTTGTGAAAAATCACCTCAGATATAGAAACATGCTTTGCGGGCAGGTCACTCACTCCAGGTGAACACGTTATATTATATTTCAGCTTGAGAAGATATCATTTTAAACAACATTAGAAAACACAACGTAGGACTAGAACGTAAAAAAATGTACGAAAAAAGCAAAAATAATCTTTTGAGATTTAAAATAAAAGCTTCGCATACTTCACACCAAGTTTGCGAACCTTTATAAAAAACTTATTTTCCACGTGGGAAAGTGGCTCAAATTGAGTCGCCAATTAATTTTATATATTAGGTGTGAATACGTTAAAATTCGTTAGCAAATAACACTTAGATATATAAGAATTTTTTTGTTCACTCATTCAGTTGGAAAGCAATTTGAAACAAATTAGGCTGCGCGAGCAGAACTGCCTGGAATGGAGGCTCCGGCGGTATATTATTTTTAATGTATGGAAATTTGATGCAGAAAGTAATAATTCAAAACGCTACACCCACTTTACACTAAACTTCATGATCGCCCTTGAAGCCAGGGGCTCTCAACATTATAACAACAAAAAATTCCAAAGGGGATATTAATTGTTAAGGGATTCATTATTGTTTGAAATGGTGTTGTGTGTAATGATAAAATAATGTTTTTTTATTTATTTGAAGCGGTAACTTGGTGATGTGACATTATAATTTAAAAAAATAAAACAGTAACTTTGTTTACATCACTTTTATTTATACTTTTGTCGACCGGGTTTCGCTACTACCGTAGCTACTTCATGCCATTATACTAGTATTCGGTCGGCAAAAGTATATAACAAATAAAAGTGATGTAAACAAAGTTATTGTTTTATTTTTTAAAAGATAAAATATTGTTTTAATATTCAATGAAAACAAATTGATAAACATAATTTGTGTGATTTACTAGCGTCACTCCTTAAGAACACAGAAAAATAACTCTTCTAAAGGGTTACATTTATAATATTTTTATTCAGTCATACTTTTTCTTTCTGAAAATGCATATCAAATTCACTGTAATACCAATTTTTAATGAAATATTTTGTATTTCATTATGAAAGCAATTATTTTATGGAGTATTTCTTTCTTTACTGTATTTTATTGCTATAATATTTTTCATAATATAATGAGTAAATGAACATTTTTGACTTTTTTTTTCATTTTAAGAAGATTCATTATATTATTTAGTAATTGTGTAAGGCCGGAACAAATTACTATTTTTTTAAATTGTCAATTTTCTTCTTAAGTTAATTTCATAATGTGATTTTTATTAAATTAATAATACGCAGGGTGGAGAGCAAAGGCCACGGAGAAAAATTAAGAAATCCAGGCAGATAAATAACATGCGCCTGACGAATATTATTGTTAAAATTTCAGTTCTGTTTTTTATTACAAAGACCATGTGTTCGTCACGTCTGCCTTAGATTGTATCAAACTGTTCTCCAACAAGCGCTCGGTGAAATTTCAATTTTGAGTAAATTATTGCCGGCCAGACGGGCCAAAGGAACACAGCCTGCAGCCATTTAACCTTCCCTGACTTTTGCCTCGGAGTAACCTCGACCCGGTGGCGAAAGGGCAAGTGGTTTGTAATCATGGAATCATGGGTTCAAGACCCGTCTACCATCAAAGCATTAAATTGCCGAGATTAACACTGTGCTGTTACTATGTATAAGGCATACATCTATCTATTTTTGGAAAACTTGGGGCCAGGTGTTTGCCCAACCGTTACATTAAACATCGTTACATATCGACGATCAGTGCCATTTTGAGTATTTCGACATTTGTTAACATCCCATAACCATTGATTAACGGTCCGACGGTAGTTCCTCAAATTTTATGTTGGGTTGTTAGCTCATAATAGTTTATACGAACAAAGGCATAATATTCCATACTTTTATCAGAATCTCAAAATTCTTTGAGTAAGAGCAATTCTGTGGTACTAAATTATATTTCACCACATTTATAAGCCTATATATAATACCAATAGTTTGGAGCACACTTACAATACTCATCTCAATTTTACTGGAGGATTAATAGTTCCTAAGCGTACAAACAAATATGGATAGAGAACTTTACATTACATGATCCCTAGCTTTTTAAATATGTTGCCCGCTGAAAAAAAACATGTATTGAAAACTTGGCTAGCTAAAAGAAACTATTTATGTTAGATAATTTGGAAATTTTATTTTAAATACTATTTATTATTGTTATTTGTGTTTTTACATTTATTTTTTTATATTTTTGAGTATTATTCTTACAAAATATTTATGTTTAATTTAGTAACATTTTTTTTTTAAATTTTATATGTATATATATATATATTGTAACTTAACCCTGAATGTAATTTTTTTATAAGGTTTTGATTAAGAAGCTCCCGTTAGTCGAACTAGTTAATGAGGACTTTTTGGCTAATATTTTGTAAAATAGCTTAAAGTTAATTAAAAAATATATACATATATGGTCGATAAGGCCACCAAGCATAACAGTCATTGATAAAGGCTGATAAACCAAAAAATCGGCAAAACCTTTGATCGGGCCGGTTTCACCCTACAATTTGTACTTATTCACCGATCGAACGAATTGATAACCATGTAGATCAACAATTAACAAGATATTGCCGAATCTCCAAAGAAAACTTCCTTTATATCAAAATTGACACCCACCATATATTTATCTTTGTTATTTAGACATACAACGATATTGCACTCCCATGAGTTATCAATTCAACTCATTATGAGACTGCTGATTATTGCTGCATATACGTTACAAAGTTTTCAACTCATTATGAGACTGCTGATTATTGCTACATATAGGTTACAAAGTTTTCAACTCATTATGAGACTGCTGATTATTGCTACATATAGGTTATAAAGTTTTCAACTCATTATGAGACTGCTGGTTATTGCTACATATAGGTTACAAAGTTTTCAACTCATTATGAGACTGCTGATTATTGCTACATATAGGTTACAAAGTTTTCAACTCATTATGAGGCTGCTGATTATTGCTACATATAGGTTACAAAGTTTTCAACTCATTATGAGACTGCTGATTATTGCTACATATAGGTTACAAAGTTTTCAACTCATTATGAGGCTGCTGATTATTGCTACATATAGGTTACAAAGTTTTCAACTCATTATGAGACTGCTGATTATTGCTACATATAGGTTCCAAAGTTTTTACGGTAAATATGTGTATGAAAATATAAAATCAAAAAAAAGAAAAATAACAGGAAAATAAGATAAATAATTGTACAGGCACAAAACATTGAGTAAAATAGATTATTTTTTTATTTATTAATTCATTTTTTGGTACATACATTCATATAACCATAGGTACTAAGGTCACATTTTTTTTAAATGCATATATATTCTTTATATTCAATTATATTATAGACGGCCTCCATGGTCGAGGGGTAAGGATCTCGACTACGAATCCTAAGGTCGTGGGTTCAAATCCCTGCGTGCGCAAGTAAATTTCAATTAATTAATTTGTGATGTTTCACAATTAATTAATTTAAAAATAATATATTATATTTGCGCAAGTTCCAGAGTGGAAGATACTCTCAGTATCGCCCTGATAAAAGACCACCATTCAGAATTGAAACATTTATTGAAATGGCTTTTAGCCATGTTTGGTGACCAGATCTGAATATCCAGCTATTTCCCCACCTTCCTCTTCCCCTTCTCCTTCCCCTCCCCAATACCTTCAACCTCATACATTCCCCAATACATTCCGGATGCCGTAGTCTCACTGGCTCCAGATGGTTGGGAGCAGTTGGGACTCTTGTGGGGTATTCATTTAAAAAATATATATACGAGTATATATACATTTAAGTACATGCATACAAATTTATGTGTATTATACATATTATTAGGGCGCCAGTATTAGGGATGGAAATTGGGGGAAAAGAGGAGGAGGTCGGAAAGGACGGAAAGCCCCACGATGTAAGCCAGTATTAGGAATGGAAATAGCACCACGATGGGCGTTAGTATTAGGAATGTGCGTCAGTATTAGAGTTGAAAAGAGGGACGGAAGATGATGAAGGGCCCCACGAGGGAAGTCGGTGTTAGGGGTCCTGAAAGGAGGGAAATGGGCAAAAGAGAGTAGGTGTAAAGAAGAGCAGTGCAAATAACCCTGAGGTCGTATCCAGGACTGGTCCCCGCTCCATCATGCCTTAGCTCAGCATTGGTACAACGTAAAGGTTACTTTTCTCAATGCTAAATGAGTCGGCCACGGCCTTAGAATTGGAGGGAGTCATTATACTCTACATTAGTTGACGAGATGGAGTGCTTTCAGCTCAGAATTTATTGTAACAAAAACATGGTCATACAAGTTATAAGCGGGTTTGGCCAAGAAGTTGGCATCTATTCTGTTTTAGACTATCCTCTCTCTCTGAAGGAGTTCTAACCGGGCAAGTTAACGAGGGAAGACATATAAGTACAGCACATAATATGAAGGAAGTTGTTAGCAGCTTACATAAATTAGCTGATGTTCCAAACGACGCTGTTGCCGAGGCGGAGTCCAGATGGTCAGCGTCCAAAGTACACAGGTATTAATCTTTCTCACACTGAGTTTAACAGTTAAAAAGACACCATTCTAGGTGTTTTACAAGGGTAGTATGGTAACTATCTGCTATGGGCCTCAAACCCGCGTGCAATTGATGTTTCTATGTGTGGAATCGAATGATGCAATAATTGAACCGGCATCGTGCTCCAACGGAGCACGCAGGTGATAGCTCGGGGGTCGGGGAGAGAGTGAGCTTGGCGGCCGGCGGCTTACTTTGCAAGGTACGCCGTTCCATGCGGCCAGTCTGTTCCGCTAGACCTCAATTGTTGATTAACCAAGATGGCTGGCGGGAGCTCACCGGATTGGTTGATTATCGTAACCTCCGGCGGGCTGTCGTGTTATTGGTTACCGGGCTATGCCTTGCAATGAGAAGCTAGAAGCATTCTAAGATCTTCTATTCGCTACGTAACAATATATCAAAAAATCATACATAGGCATGGCCAGTGCGTGGGTATACTCGGTATTAATTAGTGGCAGTAAAAAAAATTCTTCATATTTGTTTTTGTTTATTTACTCATATACATACATATATATCTATATTTCTTACATCTATGTATTTATAAGTTTACAAATTAAGCGAATTTTCTATATTAGATTTTATAAAAGTAATAACTGTATAAAGAAGGAAAACAATACTGCTGTAACCAGGACTACCCACGGACATACTTTGTATACACCATTCCACAGGGTTTTTTTTCTGTGGCGATCTATCTGGGTCCGTGACTACATTTAAAAATAAAACCTGTATGACGATGGAAAAAAACTCTTCGTTGCGTTATTATTACGTTTTTTAAATGATATGGTAACCCTCAATATCTTGCGTTTTTTCTAGTGAGATAAGTCTGATAAAAATAGTGAAAGTGTACCAGACGTAATCTGGCACACAAACGGCTGTAGAGGCCGGCTGATCCCAATCTGCGAAGCGGGCTGGAGGGGAGGGGATGGCGACCTATCGTGTCCTTTTGCAAGAGGGAACGACAACAATTTTTTTATCACTTTGCTTCTGCACAAAATTCCTTTTTGTGCAATAACTCCTGCGGCTGTACAAATCCGTTTGCACAATACACACTTTTGTGCAAACTCGGATGCTGCTCTGCAGGCCTTGTCCGTGGTGATTTGATGGTCTGATTCCGTGAGCGTTGGTAGTCCGGGGGATCAGCGGGGGGTCAGAGAAGAAGAAGGCAGGTCGGTTTTCAGTAAGAACGAGGTAGAACGGTCGGGGGAGAAGAGGTGATGTCGGTTCAAGCGTCGCTGGATGACTGCCGAAAATGCCATTTTTGGCCGCTACATGAATGCCAACCAGGCGCTACGCCGGGCGCCAAGTTAGCCTCTCACGGTGCTATCGACCAGAAATCTGCGTCAAGTAGCGTCGTGAGAGTTCACCCGACATCACCCGTCTCCCCCACACACGTCATATTGCTGTCATTTTTTATTTGTCATAATAGCCGTGGTGGTTACATACCGCCACTTGAACAAACTTTACACAGAAGGCTTGGCTAGTAGGGCCGGACCAGTCACGCAATTCCAAATCTTTATTTTTGCTAGTTCCGGTCCCGTACAATTTACATATCTATTATTTCTTATACAATTCAATAATTAGGCGGCAAAAGCGTCCGACACAGAAAGAATTCTATGTCTTTTTGGAAAATGAATATTTTTCGTTTTCCGCCCATGGATGAACACAAAGTACGCTATACGCCAGCGTAACAATAATATTATAAATACTGATTTATTCATTTCACCATGTAAACGACTTGAAAAATCGTATATTTAATCATTCATTTAAGGAAAATAAGGACAAAAAATAATTAATCTCTTACAAATACTATTTTATTTTATTTTTTAATCATCAACGCCTTTTGGCTTTTAAAAATTATAAGACATATACAATAATGTGAATATGTTTAAGCAATAAAGACTCCTATGAGCGTGTATAAAAACAAAGACAAAAATCAAGAATATTCGTAATTAACAAAGCAAGTGTAAACGTCTATTGAAGGTATATAATAATTTGAAATGACGATAGAAAAGAAAAAAAATGATTTAACTATACTTCAAATTGAAATGGTTTACAACATTTCTAAAATCCATCATTACATGTATGATATTTTGTAGTAAATAATTAATTTACAGAAGAACATTCACAGTGAGTACATCAGAGTAGATAAATGAGTTCGTGGGTAAATGTTTGTATTGTATCAGCGATGCATTCCGTACATCGGTGATATACGCACATATATTACCAACGTTTTGAATTCTATGTAACGGATTGTCAAATTGTGCGGCCATTGCAATATTTTTGCAATAGAACGGGAATGATATACTCGTGTTTCTTTCCGGTACATGAATGTTATTTAGCTGAAGTAAATCAGGGATGTCAATTTCATTACGTAAGATTTTAAATAAAAACAATAGATCAAAAATAATTCTCCTGTCACGAAAGTTCAATAAATTCATTAATCGTAACAGATATACGTATGTAGTTAAATTGTTATCCAGGTATATTATCTCATTATATAACATCGGTAAAGAGGTATAGGTAAATCTGTTGCATTTCTCTTGCTTATCTATGATTTATTATAATAACGTGCGAAAATAACTTCTTATATACGAATATAATTAATAATTAATGAAATAGATTTACACATATTTCTTTAAAATGCCATAAAGCATATATGGCAATAAATTTAACGGAGACGTTGAGGAAGCTATGTTGGCAACATCAAGTACCATATTGAATTCAAATAGGTTAAAATAAATATAAATTATTATATTTAAACAAGTATGTAGATTTTTTTTTATTTAATCTACTCGCATACGGTTATAGCGGCTTCTAATCGTGAATTGGTAGATCCTAGTTTAATACACAACCTTTTTTCTAAGTACCCTGCAACACCCTGGAACACAGCTCGCGGGGAATAATTGATCCGAAGCCCGGCGCTATTCGTTTGCTACAAAGTTCTAATTTTACCTACGGGAAATCCGGGTGCATCGTATGATAAATAATATAAATACTTTGCTTAGGGAACACAATGACCCGCGATAAACATTTTAAAGTGGAAAACCTCAAGTATATTTTGAATTTATTGCTTTGAAACTTACTAACTAATCATTACGTTAGTTCTTTACCCGGGTAGGCAGAGATTGTAACCCAGAACGCCATGTAACTCTGTCTTGGGTTAAGCGCCTTGTTTGATATGTATTTATACATTCTCTTAGATGTGCTTATTCTTCTGCTATTTCGATTATATTGGCATGACCCGACTCAAGTCTCATAGAAAGATATTTGATATTTCCCCATATGAAAATAGTATACATGTTTACTCTTGTAAATTAATGAATACAGTATGTAAATTATAAGAATCATATCATAATAAATACATCAAAATATTCATTATCAACTGTTTTTATTCAACTTGTATAATCATCGTGCTTGAGTAGGTACATACTAAAATAAATGTTTGTAAAAGTTATTTCTCTAAATATCAGTGACCCGTAGCAACCACCAAAACACTTAGTTCCTTAAAACGGGCAACCTGTCTAGCTGCAAACTAATATTGACTTGACAAGACACAATAACACTTGTATACGTTATAATTATTTTCAGATTTTTATATATTCATATACGTTATTAGTCACCATATGTACATAATATAATATCAACTTTTCTCGTGCCACCAATCCTCTAATAAACGTAACATCAATAGAAAAGGAGGATAAAATCGCAACTGTAAAAATCATATCATCTCAAGCATAATTTTTTTAATAAAACTGTTCATGTGAAGCGACCTGCCAGGTAAGTATGTTTTTCTGTATCTGTTTGTACAATGTACATAATTAGATAGAGAATAGGAAGTAATATTTTTAAAGCGCCCTTGAGGTGATTTTTCACAAAAAGGCACTATAAAAATAATCAAATTATTATTATTACGCAAACAATAAAAACAGTGAACCTTTCTCACACTGAACACTTTTTAAAACTTTAACTCCATCCATTTTGTTTTCATATATTTATAAGACATTATTAAGAACATTGTTTACATGGTTATAACAAAAGTGTGTTTAAGTACTGTTTTTTATTAATAAATAATCCTTTTAGTTTCCTTTTTTTTCAAATTTAATACCTCCCTAATTGAGAAATTCTCGTGTTTAGGAGGGGAGTAGTAATATTTATTGTTACACATTTAATAATTTCAACAGTGTTACCATGAACTTGATGTTCTGGTGTCTACACATTAATTTAAAAAATAAAATAAAATATGAGGAAATTTTTAGACATACAACATATCTATATAATGTATGTATATAAACATATATACATTTTTTCCAATTGAACTTATAAAGTACACCTAAAATTAGTTTCTTGTAAAGTGTAATTTATGTTTTTTCTTGAAAAAATCATAATTTTTTTCATTTTGTATATCTTTGGGAAGTTCGTTAAAACATTTTATGACAGAATATGTGTAATGGTGTTGAGCTGTTGTCGTATTTAGTTTCCCTCGGGCCTATGTCATCTTCGGGGATGCTGTGTGGATGGTATTTTTAATATGAGGAAGTTCTGGAATGGAATACGGTATTAAGGGCAGGAATCTGTGGTTCAGTGGATCCAGGAGTGATAGACATATTAATCCATCCTTCCCACTGTGGTGCAAGCGATGTGGCCGAGTACGGCAGAAAAGATCAAAGGGTCGCCCTCAATCCCGCCCACTACGCGCCTGGTTGGCAGACGCATCCGCAATCAAGACCTGAACAAACCTCACCACCAAGAACCCAGGTATACCTGCTAAGTCATCAAATGTAGCGAACCACTGTGGTTACCTATGGCAAAGGTGTTAGTTACCTAATGAATGGTTCACAGGGCATCAGTACCCATACCCACCTCCCAAATTGAAGAAGGTGCGCTATTGAACACGGTAAAAAGTTCCACTTCAGAAGTATCCTAATTCGTAAATGGAGCATCAGTATTGATTTTATTCCGACAAATTTATAACAATATCATCGCATTTTAAATTCAAAAAGTATTAGCCTAAACGCTGGACACCAGAAATCGGTTTCAAACTGTAACAGTTTGCAGAAGTATAAAATCAAATATTAAGATTAATAAGATTTTACTGTTAAACCCGTACCACATTGCACTAAAATATATATTATATTATGTTTCTTATAACTTCTAATTCAAAACTTGTCGCTCAGTACTCTCCCTTTTCCACCATGTACACCACCATCATTGTATGCGTATCTATGTATGTGTGTGTATTTATGTGTTTGTGTATATATGCATACGGATGTATCTATATGTGTATATATGCATACGGATGTGTGTATATGTGTACATATGCATGTGTGTTTACTTGCGTATGTATGTTGTTATCAAGCAGGTTCATAACAAGAAAGTTTAACAAGTTATCCCGGTATTATTTTTAAAGCAAGAACTATTTTTTCTTGTTGTTGGAGTCTTGTGCCTTGGAAAATGGTTGACGTTCGGTAGGGGCGGGGGGTGGAGGATTCCGGGGGAGCGAGGGAAGGGAACTCTGGTCTTAGGGCTCATCGTGAATGGTTGTTTCTATCCTCACCAGAATTCTGTCATAACGCCTTTCGGATATTATACCTCTTTTCATTCCAATTTATTCCTTACTTTTGCTACTACAGAAATATTCTAAATTCAGTCATCTTTCATTCTAACCTTTAATGTGTTAAATGTATCCAAAGAGAGATTTATAGTTTTTCCTACAGCTTGGTCTCATTGCAATGCAATATAGGCCTTATCGAAAGGTATTTTTATAGCAAAAGATAATTGTTTTATTGAATGTCCTGTTCCTGATCATTTTCAGCATGCTTATACACTAAATCCATATGTTTACACTAGACTTCATTACAAACAGGTAGCCGCCTAGTATGGTAATTTAATATATCTACTCTATGTAAATGTCTTAATTAAATATCACGTATTTCATAAATAAAAACAAAGAATCCCAATATGTGTACTTTGCTTCTTTACAGAAGCATTTATTAAAAAAGAAGTGTAGTATTGTAATTTGAAATATAATGTATTGAATTTTAAAAACAAAAACAAAAAAAAATTACTGCTTAATCTTCGTTGGAAATATCGCACTTTACCATGATAATGGAATATGTCCAAAAATAATGCTTATGTAAAAGTAATCGGAAATGCCAAAAAATATGCCATGTTTCTAAAATAATACTTAATTATTATAGTACTTTAAGATTCGATTAAAGATCATGTCACCAGGGGCGCAATTCCTGTTATTTTGATTGAAGATTCCTTATCCTTTTCCTTAGGCTTAAAAACTTCTTGCTTAACTGCGGTTTTGGTTCTCTCGAGTGACAACGGTCATCTGTCATTAAGCGAATGACATTCATTAAAAAATTAAATATTTGCTTAGTTTTAACAAGAGAAAAACTTAATATTAAGTAAGTTACCAATTACGAAATTATATACTTTAAACATAATTAGTTAGTAAACATTATATAGAAGTTGACATTTTCGACAATTCACAACAGGCGCGGCATAGAAAAGAGTCGTTATGGCCGGCCGAGTCCAATGAATCCGATCCTGAAAGCGGTGGACTCACTCCGAGTTAGCAAATCCGTATTCACTCGTTCCAAACTCACACTTAAGGAAATGCAAAGGTTTTGGATTGGAGTCAGAAACGAAAGGCGTCCCTATTCAATAGTGTAATATGAAAGATTTTTGCTTCGGTTTCGATTTCTTCATTCCTTTCGTGCGGACCGAAAGGAATGAAGACCGAGTCCGAGGAATTGAGTCCATATGACTAAACTCGGAATTGTAACCGATTTTTTAAAATAAGTGGAATAATCCACCTCTTCGGTCGGTATAGATTAACCACGACGGAAAATGTCACTTTTAGAACTAGAGACAAAAAAAGTTATTACTATGTAATGAGGTAGGTACCTTTTTACAAAACGTAAGTCTTCGTTAAAAGGCTTATTTATGATATTTAAAAATAAAACAAAAATGGATTAAAATGCATTATAATATAATGTAATTGTTTTAAATAGTTTTGGTTAAAAATCTTGTGTCACTTGAAGATATTTCATCAATTTGTGTTTTCAAATAATTTCTTAACAATCTGTTTGGGATTTTTTTACTATCTCTCTCCGGAAGTCCACAGTTAAGCGAGAAGTCTTTAAGCATAAGGAAAAGAATAAGGAAGATTCCTTATCCTTTATTTACTTATTATTGAGTGTTTCTCTTGTTAAAATTACGAAAATATTGATATTTTTAATGAATGACTTTCACTGAATGACAGCTAACAGCTGTCATCCGGGAGAACCGGAATCGCAGTTAAGGAAGAAGTCTTTAAGCCTAAGGAAAAGATAAGGAATCTTCCTTGAAAAGAACCAGAATAGTCCTTATTATTGTCCCTTATTATTGTCGGTTTATCTTTTCTGTATACCAGATCAATCCCGTTTCTGCTATCCTTTAATTGTATTATCGATACCATCTTAGCACCCCCTTTAATTAAGGTTATTTACTCTTCTAGCCTGGAATAATGCCCAAAAAAACTACATTCTAAATTCGGTCATAGATGTTTTGTTCCGAAGAGGGATTTTATTCATCATGTAGGTATATCTCTATCAAAACCTACTGATTTAGTTTATTTCTGATGTAATACGCGAAAATGATATTACGTCGACAGCTCTCCTGCAAAAGCTTTTTTTAAGCCGTGTCTATGTTACGGCAAGAGAAGCGACAATAGTGGGCAAGTTTTTTTTACATAGTATTTGAGTAGTGGCGGTTCGCGGCGTTCTTTCGGGAGCGGTTTGCGCTCATTTGGACCGCAGGTGCTTTTCTGGAACAAAAGAGTTATAAAAAAAGTTACGACGGGGATGCTTTTCCATATTTCGGGCAAAGTAATGACGAGGAACGTAAAACAGCAATAATTTCGAAGAACTGCCATGTTTGAATATAAAATAAATTGAGCGTCCTTGGGTTTATATCGAGAAATGTGTTTTTTCCCGGAAAGGGGAGTTTGATGATCATCGCTTAAAGGGTGGTAGCGTTACAAATGATAATAAAGCTAGAAGTGATGGACAATTCATTGAAATTATCTTTGGATACCCTTCCTTGAAATCATTTTGATATTGTCCAAATTTGTGGTAATAAAAAATATAATTTATTATGGTAGTTTATAGGTAGCCCACTGATTTAAGATGTAATTCATCTACCTACAAACATTATACCAACTTGGAATCATTGAAATAAAATATGCCAGATTTAGTAACCCTTTTCGTACTGAAGTATCTAAGGTTTATCAAATGCTTTCTACTTTGGGCTCAATTGTTGCGTAATTTTTTTTTAATTTTTAAACGAACTACATGCCATTTTCCTAGAGGGACGAGCTGCGGGAATAGACTTCCACATATTATTGTCCTGGCACTCCTTCTTGGCTTCTGTCAAATTAACACATCGTTTATACATGATCTGCCGTTGTAGGTACCGACAACCTATCAATTCTGAAGAATATTCAATTGTACTCCTTGTAGCTGCACAAATACGAAGGCATAGACTGTTCGAACCCTCCAGGGATAGCCTATTAAATAATCACCCAAGGGGCGATGCAGCGGCGTCGCCAGGGACGGATTAAGGCCGGGCTGGCCGGATAAACATGGTGAGACGAAATTGAATACGGCGTGCCACCAGAGACGGAGATGACAAGAGGTAACTTTGTTTTTATTGGGAGATGTTTTCTTAAAAATATTGCGAACTGAAGTACCTCTACTCGGAAACAGTAAGACTCTGGCGAACCTAACGGGAATATGTAATACATATTTTTATCAAATTTGGGCCCGGAAACAATTTAGTGTGTTGTCGTATTTTGTTACATTTTTATCATTTTTCGACACCGATAGAGATATGAGGAATCTGATTTAAGGGCGAGAGGGACGTCGGAGGCGAATTATTTATTAATATGAAATAATAATAATGTATTATTAAGAAATACGATAATTTTTTTTAAGAGAAAAACATTTATTAAATATTTTTTAAATTTACATGGAATTCTGATCATCCTACATATGTTTTACAAAGCATTAGAAATATAAAAAAAAAAAAAAATTGAAAGTGGAGAAAAATAATTACATTCTTTGCACGATACTTTTTTAAAAATAAACTTAGCCGAAGTTAAATCCATATTTAAAAAACATTAAAATTAGTGTTCATAAAAAAAAGAAATTTACCATTTTCTTTTGTTCGAAAATTTCACAAAAGGTTTTTTTGAGGATAGTCAACATTTTAACATATTCTGTATTCAGAAAAGGGGTCACGATTCTGATTTGATTTTGATAAATGCCAAACCTCTGGAAATTAAAAAAAAATGTGTAAGAAATGTTTTTCTCTTTAAAAACATTTTTTTTTTCGTATTGCACAAAAATATTATCACTATTTCGAATTAATAAATAATCTCCCTCCGGCGTCGCTCTCCCCCTTAAAATTGGTTATATGGGCATGTAAAGCGATTTGGTAGAGAAAGTTTGATAACAAAATTTACAGTCGCTCCGGGAAGATATATTTCAAGCAAGCGAATCAAATACGCCGATCGGGACATGTCAAGAGTCAGAGACCAAAAGAGTTTGAAACGATGTGTGAATTTGGATGAGGCTTGGTTGTGAGTACCGTGATACAGTTGTATGGTGGTCCATCCCTTTGTGTCTAATCCTGTTCGGTTAGTTAATTATCATTAATCCAGTAATATAGTTTTTCTCACATGAAAGTAAATCTATTATAATAAATAAAAAGGAAAAGGGAAGTTACAATGTGCCTACCTATTACCAAACCTAGAAATTTTAGCAGGTTTAAAATTCTGGGGGCTTTGTATTACTGGAACTATACTAAAAGTATTCGACTTTGGAAAGCTAAAATAAAAAAAGAAAATTAACAATAGGAAAAAAATAATCCTGCCGCTATGCGACGAATCCTGAAAGATGATCAATTCTCAATTTAATTTAATTTCATTTAAAATTTCGCTTCTAAAGTGTTTAATATTCATTCGTTTCAACTGGAAAAACGATAAGCCTCCCAGCGCAAACACCAATCAATCCTTATATCCCCGTTGTTTACGTAAAAGATTTCACGTTTACCCAAAAATGCACTTAAATCCTCTGTATTTAGCGGCTCCACTATAGGAATGTTTACCAAAAACAAATGTTCCTGCAGTATAAATAAACTGTGCTAATCCCGCCCGTTCGCCCGTAGACCGATTAATACAGAGCGAAACACACAACGCGCTTAACGTAAAATCAATAACGTTTTACCGACAAATCTCACACAGCGTGATTCGGACGTGCATGTTTATGAATTAGCACGATGAAGAGTGATTTAAAAGACTCCGTAGCGAAATAGCCCAAGCTTTCGATTTTGGCAATGTTTGTTTATCTTATGTAATGCAAACAAGTCGAAACATGCGAGCAGTGCTCGGGTTAGCGCGATACGACATCCGCTTCGCCCGCGAACACTGCATGATGGATATATAAATTACATAAAATTACAAGTTATCAGACAAAGAGTACACAAAATATCATTAACATTCTATACCTGGAGTCAATACGACTGTGATATCCCCATTAGAGAAATGTTGAGAGACTGATCGAAGTAGGAGGAAGGAATGAGAATAAGAACAGAACGAATGGGAAGTCCCTGGCAATTCGGATTTGATTACTTCTGCAAAGTCTGTCTAGGAACTTATCCCCCTGCCATAATATTAATAGTTTTTTTAGACTACGTAATATGTATTGCTATATTAAGCGAGAACTATGAAGTTAAAATTATTGAACCAACAAATAAAGTGATTTTTCCGAAGTCCTATTTTGCTTTTCGAAATTCCTCGGGATGTTTAAGTATTTAGACTTATATTGTTGTGCTATATATAACTTTTATGTGAAATACTAATTCAAGTGATCAATTAAATGAACACTTTTCAGATCGTTGTCGTAACTGGACAATAGATTAAGCAACGACACAAGGTTGAAACAATCCCTTCTGAAAGGGAGAACAGCCGGGAGTGGCCAAAATTAGATGCATTAAAACCCATTAAAAATGTAATAGATCCTAACATCACAGATTAATAAAAATACCTTCACCATATAATCACGGCACTGCTTTCCAGAAGAGGATTAAGGCTCCCTCAAATATATTGTCAACGGATCCTGTCCTTAGTAATTTCTCTCCAGTTCTCAGCCCTTCCCATTATTTTCTCCGATCTGGTTCCGAGCAATGATCTTCACTTCTTCTTTACTCTACACGTAGTCCTTTCACTGGTGTAAACAGAAAGTCGCGGTATGTCATCTTACATTATTTCTACTTGGCCAGCGCATCACATACAGTTTTAGAAACAGCAGGGTCTATGGTGGTTTCATGCTCAAACTATTTACTCTTCTTTTTATTTTCTTCGTTACTGGAATTTCTCTGTCCATGTGTAGTTCCCGTCTTTGCTTTTGTATCTTGTCCTTCTTTGTGTCTTTCATGTATTTATTTAAGTGATTTCTATTATCGAGTCTTCTGAATACCATAATAACTTTAATTTAAAGATCTAGTTATCTTCTATGTTAAGTGGGTTGGTTGACTGAGTTTGGAATAGAGTTAATATTTAGGTATAATCTTTGCTATTTATACTTTTTTCTGAGAAACGTATAATTTATATTTGATTTAATTTTTATCATTAAATTTATAGGCATGTATTTAATCCAATATTCCACATAACACTGAACGCGTTGCATTTGTACAGCTCGTATAGCTGGGCGGATTAGGCTTGTTTATTCTGGCAATATCCGACTGCGGGTCTGGGCTTTGGATGCGGGCTAGTAGCTAGTACGTCTGATATCCGGCGGGCGAATTGAATCCGTCGTCGTCCCTTGTGGCTCTGTGCGGCCCTGGACTACCGAATAGGGATGTCTTCATCTAATAAACATCGATTTAATTTATCAATTAATTTCATAACTGAGCCTTTTTCCGATAGATAACTCTATTAAATAATATGCCAGCAGTACGGGGGCAAAGCACAGATATTTGAGGGGTGGTAGATGACAGTACAAGTGAAAAAGATGATCAAATTTCGTAAATCTTTTTTGCATACAAAAAGTCATACCAAGTAAAAATCTGTAGTGTAAGGTTAATATTAGCCTGTACATAAGCCAGGAGTGAAGAGTGGCAATATCGCACATCCATGTTTGATCTGTACCCATAGAAACCGCAAACAACGAGAGTTTTTTTACGTTTAAACAATTGCACACAAAAAATCTGAAAGCCCCATGAATCGGTAAATTCTAAGAAACCATTTATCTTTTAGGCTTGTACCTATAATTATGTAGAATTACCTTCCGCACTTTACCTCGCCTTGGATACCTTTTACACGAATTCCTGTGATGATTGACGATTGTTGGAATCTGGCGGAGGACTTTGTATGCATCTTTGAAGACGGGACAAGGGAAGATGGTACAGATAAAATAGGGTTGTGATTGCATGCACGCCAATATTCACATGTAAAAAGTATTGTACAATTGAATGTCAGTTTACAAGAGCTGGAATAAAGAAAAGGATACGAATAAAGCAAGAAGTCTCCCAAAAGTTCAGTCAAAGTTGAATGGCATATCACCTATCCCAACTCTTGGAAGGATATTTGTTGATGGTTTTTTTGTCAGTTTTCTATCAAATCCACCACAAGAGATTTCTAACTTATAATAACTAGTTCTTTAACCTTTTCGATTACTGGTCAAGTGTTGTGCAGATGACGCCAAACCCACCGTGCAAAATAAAAGTAAAATTTGAAGTGTTGGTACATTACCTCAGATCTTTTTCCTGCATTACAGCTCAGTGAACTGCAGCATCTCGTTCGGAGAAACATGAACAATTTTTTTTTCAAGGATAGCCTGATTATAAAAGGCATTTATAAAGCCACATTTATTTCAATTTATTTTTTATAACTTATTGAAGTTTGAAAACCTAATTGTAATATTTTAATCATTGAAGAAGATAATATTAACACATCAATATCTTCTTCAATGATTAAAATATTACAATGAGGTTTATGGTACAAACCTCAATAAGTTATAAAAAATTAAATTGAATATTTCTTTCCAGACTTGTAAAATAAGTCAATAGATGTCTCATGTAAATAAAATCGGGTTCGTATATCCGAGACTCTATCCAGATTACAATTGAGTTCTGGATGAAACTTTGCAATCATCATAAGGATAGCAGCCAATAATATCGGATTTATAAAAGTGGAGGATAATATTAACAAATCTCGAACGTGAAGGATGATATCGGTGTAAATGGCGTAAATTGAACTGGTCTCATTAGCTAAGTTGGTTAAGCGGTTACCCCGGATAGGTAGAGGTCCTGGGTTCGAGTCCCAGATACGACTGAAATCTTTTTAATTTCTGTTGTTTTTTCGGTTTCGTGGTTCATTTGGGATGTGTTAATATTATCTTCTTCAACCACATTTATTTGTTTTAATCCCACCACCGTGAGTAGTTAATTCCTCTGCTTCCTCGTACGGCTTCTACGACGTACGTTATTCATCGTTGTTTAGGCGGTAGTTGTTTGTTGCATCTCCCTGCAGGTGAAATACTGTTCCACGCATCTCTTTATTATACAGAGCTGCGCTGATCCGAACACAGCTGCACGCTGCGTGGTGGTTCCCTATTCTGTTCCCTGTTCCCTACCCTGTTCGTGGTTCCCTGTTTTCCACCCAAATCCCCTTTGAAGGTAATCCCAAGTTGTGGAAATCATCACTTATAAATTTGTTCCACTGATGCATACCCAACAACCCGAAATTTTGTGTTACTATACATAGTTAACATTTCAAAACACTCTGGCTTTAAATTCAGCAATGTAGGTTTTAAGTTTGTTTGCGTACCGTCGCTTCGGAAAGCTCTATAATTTGATTATTTTACTATATACTCGTACTATACTTTAACTAAAATAAATTAGCACGTCTAACGGATTTCCATATCTAATTGTCAGGTGACAGGTAAAACCGCTGTTAGTTGTACTCTTAATTCAATAGCAGTTACCCCGAAAAACTGGCTAATTAAACCCAATGAATATAAATTCATTGTGGAAAACACTGTAGAAAAGCATTGTTTTTATATTATCCTATTTCAAATTTAATCATAAAAATATCCCAAATGCTATCCAACAAGCTTATTACACAAATAACAAATTTAAAAATATATGTTTTTAAATATATGGAAAAGGATGACATTTTAAATAAGTCGGTGATCTATAAATTAATTTGTAACGATTGTAATTTTTTTTTCATATTTGAAAACATTTAACACATTTAAGAACCACCTAAGTTTGTTCTGTAAGAATATTTATTTTGAATTTGTTAACCGTGTTTCCTAAATTTATCATTTTTGTTTTTTACAATTACAGAAATTTGAAAATTAAGAAATTAGAAATGGTGTTAATAGTCAATTGAATTTTTATTAACAACCAAATACTATCAAATCAAATTTTCAGTGTACATTGTATCCTGAAGACAGAACCATTGTTTTTTTATATATATTTTTTATTTATTAAAAAGTGGTTTAAACAAAATACGTTTCAATATTTACTGTAAAACTATTGATTTATATTCGAGTAACACGTTAATGCTAAACAATCGCATATTTGTTGAGTCGATGCAGTCGATGGAGGCCTCCTTCAAGTGGTTAGGATCCTTGCTCATGAGTACGGAGGTCACGGGTTCTAATCCCGGGGTGGGGAGTTTAATGAATTTGGGTTATTTCACAATTAATGCATTTAAAATATTTGCGCCACGTTCCAGAGTGTTAGTAACTTTAAGTATCGTCCTAGTGAAAGGCCACCACTCAGAATCGAAACGTTGCTTGAAAAGGCTTTAACCGTGTTTGTTGACCAGACCTGCATAACCAGGTACTTCACCACCTTCATCTTTCCCAAATCCTTCAGGTTCACATTATACCCCAATTGGAGATGGCATAGTTTCACTGGCTCCCGATGGTTTGGACTAGTTGAGACTCTTTGGTGGTATTTACATAAAAAGAGTTTACGAGAAATGGTCATTTATGACGTCATATTAATCGGCTTCTGTATTTCCTCCCTTCTCAAATATGTTTTTCTTGGAGATTCGTTTTCATTCTATACCATCCTTAAAAAACTCTTCTTGCAGCATCCCCAAAATGACACAGACCCTCGGAGAGAATCTGAAGGCCTTCTGTATGGAATTAAATCAATAAATAAATGTGATACCATTTTACATTGATTGGAAATAAATTATTTAATTTAAACCACTATTTATAAATAATGGTTAATAATATTAATGATTTACATTTTCATTGATAAAAACTTAAGTCAAAGCATGGAAATATAAATGCCGATACACTAAATAACTCAATAAAATGCCTATCCACCTTCCTAGATCTAACTAGCAAGATGTATAAGGTAGGAAATCTCTTCCTAGAGTTTTCCACGAATTAATTACCCCCCCCCCCCTCCGTTATTATTCGTTATTCGTTATTCGTCAACATCGTTTCATTAAGAGCCCTTCCCACAAAATTATGAGCTTGAACGTAAATCAACATAGATTATTCAAAAAAAAAGTTAAAAACATTTTTTTTAATGTTTCCAAGTACAAAGGGTGTTGCAATTGTGGATTCAACTTCTGGTATTCTCATTTTCTTTTATTTTGTTTTTATTTGAGTACCGCACAAGAGTCTCAATTGCTCTCAAACGTATGAAGCCAATGAGACTATGGCATTCACATTTGGTTTATGTTATGAGGTAGGAGGTATTGGGGAGGGAAAGGAGACGAGTAAGATGAAGGTGGGGAAGTATCTGGGTCATTTAGATCTGGTCACTAAACATGGCTAAAGTTCTTTCAAGCAACGTTTCGATTCTGAATGGTGGTAGTTCACCAGGGCGAATCTGAAAATATCTACCGCTTTGGAATGTGCCGTAGATATTTTACAACTGTATATTAGTTTTAAAGAATAAATTGTGAAATAAAATCAAATCTACTTGCGCACGTTAGGGTTTAAACCCGCGACATCCGGATTCGTAACCGAGGATCGTAACCACTCAAACACGAATACTGTCGTAGATATTGGAGATTAGCTATCATCAGAGCAATTGCGGATTAAAATAGATGTGTTTTTAATAATCTTTTTTGTAAATACCGCACAAGAGTCTCAACTGCTCCCAACCATCTGAAGCCCGTGGAATTATGGCATTTTATGAGACTGTAGTTGGCGCTAACAAAAAAAGGAAGGAAGCTAGCAGTCCACAATGGAGTGCTGATACCAACCCTGATGTATGGCAGTGAGGCATGGAATTGGCAGAAAGAAGGATGAAAGTAAACTGAATGCCGTAGAAATGAGATCTCTGAGACGAATGTGTGGTAAAACCATGTAAGATCGTGTGAAAAATGTTGAAATTCGTAAACAATGCAAGGCTGATGTAAGCGTAATGAGTAAGATTAAGAAAGGGACGCTTAGATGGTTTGGGCATGTGGAGCGAATGAACGAAGAAAGGAGTCTAAGAAGAATGTATGACGCGAATGTGAATGGAAGAAGAAGCCGGGGATTCCCGAGGAAGACATGGCACGATCAAGTGAATCAAATACTTGAGTCGAGCCATGTCAGAAGTCGGAATAATAGAAGAGAATATATGAGACGATGTATGAATGTGAATGAAGCAAGAAGTGTATGCCAAGATCAAGTTGTTTGGCGGTCCGTCCTCTCTGCCTACCTCTGCGAGGATGTGGCGTGATGGTTAGTCACTAATGAGACTGAAGAGATTTGATTAGTTAAGAGATGAGGAAAAACAAAGTTAGAAATTTCGTAACTTTCCAAATCACGAAACCAAAAACAGCTATAGCCATTTTCAGTAACGTTTTAATTCTGAATGGTGGACATTCCCAAAGCGATACTGCTAATGTACGAGACGTATAGGCTCGCACAAGGGAGTGTAAATATTTAGGCACCGGCACACAGGGACGCATCACTATTGTGATTCGCTAGTCCTCCTGAGAAAGGTGTTTCGTAGTTTCCAAGTAGGGATGTCGTCGTCGCACCGTACTTGATTTGTAGCACCAGCCAGTTTGGTCGATCGCTTGAGGTGGTGTCAGCTATCTTATGAGCGAGGTTCGTTGCGTATCCGCGACTGCATTTGGGTCGGACCAGTCGCTGCAAGCTCGTAGGTAGGCTGAGTGGCTGTCGGGCTCAGCTTGCAGCATATCCGGGGACGGCATTAGGGTCGGACCGGTTGCCGCAAGCTTGTGGTTTACTTGAGGTAATGTCAGCTGTTTCTGGGTGTAGAGACTATTTCTGTCTGGTAAGATGAGGCATCCGAGGTGAAGCAGCGTCTCGACGGAGGTCTCTCGCCTGGTGAGGAGAGTGGGTCTGGGTAGAGTGAAGATCTCTCACTTGGTGAGAAAAGCAGGTCGGGTAGAGTGAAGATCTCTCACTTGGTAAGGAGAGCAGGTCCGGGTAGATAAAATAAATGATGGTGATCGATTTTCAAGAGCGTCTCGGCTCAGATGTTACTTGGTCGGGGTCGTGAGCAGGAATCAAGAGAACGTACCGCGTGAATGGATTTTTATAGGCCGTATGTCGGGTATATGGAGGTATTTTTGCAGGATTTTACTTGCACTTGTTGTTTTGACGATTTGCTTGTTTCAGAGGTCGTTCAACTGACGTATGTTGTTTTGATAAAGTTTAGCAAGTATGAATACAAGTTTTGACTTGCTCGTATTTTGTTATGACAATCTTGTTTGTCAACTCGGATCTGCCTCTATATGATACGTTTGATACAAATAACATTTATTTATATACATTACTTGTTCTTGAGGATCGTCTAAATGTTCTTTACTGAATATTCCTTTATTGTTGGCTCGGGTTGTAGAATAAGTAGTCGATTCTTGTATAAGTATTATAATAGATATAAGAATTATAAACTAGATACGTAGTGTACTTTAGCAAAGATGCAGGAAGAATGAGCTGAGATACAAAGTGTTCCCTAGTTATGATGTAGGAGGAAGAGAGCTTTGATCTAGGGACATAATGTTTTTGAAGGAACTTTCAAAGAATTGCACCGTTACCTTTGGAAAGTTGTCGGCATAGTTAAAAGGGTCTTGCAGATTTTTAAGAGGATATGACAATAACCATTACATTTGTAATTCACTTTGGGTTTTGCTTTGGGGATAGTTTTATTAGGTTATTTATAATTCTGAGATGGGATACTTATTGTAATGGCTACTATAATAAAAGAGTACTTGGTGACGTATTATCTGGTCAAAGTTAAGGTAAATAATACCTAGAAATTCTTGAAGTAGGTAGAGAATTTAGGGTCAAATAGATAGTTACATATCACAATTGCATAAAACTTGTTTTAGCATAGTTTATTTTATTGCATCCCAATATTACCTTTTTTTTAAGATTGTGTTCTTAAAACAATCCAATCATTCACTACATAAATAAATAAATAACTGTGAAACTGAAATCGACCTTTTTATAAAATACCAAAATCAGTTGTAACAAACTACCCTCGTCCAGCTTCGAATTAATGTCCACGTACAAAGTTTTTTCGCTTCATTAAAGCAATTTATTATTCTTTGTGATTCATAATGTTTAAAGCGGCAAAAAGAATTTTTAAATTAAAAAGAGAACACGATTTCAACGTTGTAGTAAAAGGTTTCACGAACGCATTTTAAAATATTCGTGGAAGTGAAGCCCGTTGGAACTATGTTGGCAAGACTTTTAATACTCTTTAATTGCGGATTCTTCTGATTTTTAAAAAAAATTATAAATAACCTTTCATGTGAAGAAGATAAAACCAATACCTATTATAGTACGGGTAAATTAGACCCAAAACGCACGAAATAAATGAAAAAATTGCTACATTCATGAAAATTTGGTCAAACATTCAAATTGCCAGAAAAAATGAAAATCTGCAGCGTCCGCCCGAATTGTGGTGAGGAGAGGGGGGAATTTTCTTTAAAAAATACACGATTCCCAACAAGGTCAAATGATCGTTTACTATGGTTTCATCACTGCTAAATCGAATGACATTACTCTCAAGTCAATATAATTATTATTTGGTGAGATACGACAGTTTTTAGTGAAGAAAAGTAAAAATAACGGAATAATTCAACCAACAACAAAAAAAATATTTCATCGGTATGACAGCAGTAGAATAACATATGAGTAATTATCACAATTTACGTGATAGATACTTGTGTCCTGTTTTTTTAGTAAGTAAGTTTTGTGTTGACCACTGTCTATGTTGAATTTTATAACAACGTGTCTAGTATTAGGCAGTTCTTTCAAGAAATTATATATTCGTCATGAATATTGACAAAAACGCCGAATAATTAATCAATATCAATAAAAAGTCAATATTAACAAAAACTATTGGCTAAAAATGACAAAGTGTAAAAAATGTATGATAACTTTAACAGCTGTATCTCAAACACAATTGAATTTACCGAAACCATTTTATTTTTAAATTGTAGAAAATTTAGTTATCCTTTAAAAAATATTCTTGCTGAAAAATTAGTTTTTGGGGTCGAAATTGACATAAACTGAACGAAGGTCGAAAATTTTGCAGATTTTTGACAAAGTTTCGGAGGTCTGGCGAGGTCAAAAATTGGATTTATCATAAAGCGTTCATCATATACAATATATGAAAGAATTATAATTACCCTCTTTGATATAATATTTGAAATTATTGTACTAGTTCTTTCAACAAAACAAAAGTTTCATGTTTGAATTTTTGTGGTATTTTTACTTTTTTTCACTAAAAACCTGTCGTATCTCCCGTTAACTTGGGGGTGATGTCATTTAATTTAGTACTGATGAAACCATAGTAAAAGATACTTCACTTGACCTAGCTGTGAAACATATATTTTTCATAAAATCCCCACCTCCCCCTACCTCTACAGCGGTGTTCCACCAAGTTAATTTGGGCGGAATTCTACTGCCAAGATGAATGTATGTCCAAAATTTGTAAAACCTTATTTTACCTGTACTGTAACTGCAAATAAATATAAGACAAAAATTAACCGGTTTTTCAAAAAAATTCTAGCGTCTGCTGGAATTTGAAAAGGGTAAGTGGAGCAAAAAAGGTACGGCCTATTCATATCTCATCGACCAGAAATCAGAATCGAAACGTCGCTTGAAGTGGCATTAGCCGTGAATGGTGACTGAGATATAAATAGAACTTCTTACATAATAAATACTTCCCACCTTCATCCTCCCCATCTCCTTTCCCTCCCCGTTCCATTCGACCATGTATATATAACGTATATAAATACTGCCGACCCTACCTTATACCCATAAATATTATTTAAATTTATTGCAAGAAATCAATCTACACTTTCAAGAATATGCCGCGCGGTCCCCTATAACGTGTCAAAAGCAGGAACTAAGTATGCAAAATGACGTACATATAATATTTAAATATTGACTACATTCTACACAAAAAAGGTACATGAATGCGCAATACGCGTTCAAGGTGAGACTCGTTAGTGTTAGTGTCGAAAAAGGCCGTGCCTTTCCGTAGAAAACACAAATGTATCAATTAGTGCCATCTGTTGGTACTTCTGTTAATTAGTACAATTTTACTAACGAGACAATTTATAATATTACGTTTGTTTTCTTTCATGTAGGTAAATTTCTAATAAAATTTCATATATTGGAGTTTTATATATCCAGTAATTGGCTAGGAATGTGCATACATAAAAAGCGGTTATTTGGATATTTGATGTAGCAGGTAATCTAACATATATCGGCTAAAGCTAGCAGCTCAGTCATTTCTATCGAAAATTTAGCACGTCTTTAACCGACTATTTTTAACCGACTTAATTTTAAAAAAAAATGTTTCGTCATTCAGAAAAAATATTATATGTGAGGCTTTGACGTTTGATTCCGGAGCCAGGGAGCTTGCCGCTATGAAATGAAGATGTTCAAAGAGGTAGGAAAAGTTACGGAGGTCATCGTCTCTTTCATACAAAAAACATTAAATTCAATTACTTCCATCGGCTTAACTACCAAGTGAAGTTGAAAAATTAATGTAGTCCCCGTGAAAAATCTCTTAATTAAAATTTCGAAATTAATCTGGCGCAAATCCTCTTTAACCTTTATCAAAATAATTTTATTTAACCATCTCAGCCGGTAGAATTTGCATTTGTCGATGCACGCGAATGATCACAGCCGGGAACCGAACCTGTGTCGTTTATTCAACGAGATTACTTCGCAGTCGGTAAACCAATTAAGAAAACGACCGATCGGAATTATGGTTGAATTACGATCGCTACCGGATTCCCGCTGGATGGTGGGAGATATACTTTTAGCAGTCCTGCAGCGGACGGTGATAAATAAAATTGGTCTCTAGCAGTACACTGGGTAAATTGTTAACGTAAAGCATATAAATACGTATACTATTTTAATACTTGGAGATATAATTTACCTTAAAATAGAATTTTCAAGAGCAAGATTTATAAAACATAGCGATGAAAGATGGTATCTCCTAGGTAAACCTCGATGCAATGTTAGTAATATTTTAAAGATTTGTATAGCGCCATTTTTATGATAAATTACCGGACGTTATATATATATTTTTTTTTTGTGTGAGTGCCGCATGAGTCCCAACTGATCCCAAGCGTCTGGAGCCAGTGAGGATTTGGCTTCCCCAATTGGGGTATGCTGTGAACCTGGAGGTAATGGGGAGGGGAAGGAGATGGGAAAGAGGAAGGTGGAGAAGTATCTGAATCATCAGATCTAGTCACCAAACACGGCTAAAGCCATTTCAAGCAACGTGGCTATTCTGAATGGTGGTTTTTTACAAGTAACACCAAGTATCTACCACTCCCCAATGCTCTATCTTATCACTAACTAGAGACAATCTATTATTAGTACTTGTGACTAACAAATTGCATTCGCAGTTCATCGATCTGTAATACCGAATTATATGTGGAATACGTACGACCAATGAACATGATTAAAATATAGGTCCATGTTATTAATTTTATGGACAGGCATATAATATTTTAAAGGACCATACTTACCTGGCAGGTCACTTGAGATAAACCCTGTTTATTAGCGAAATGTATGTACAGTTTTACACGGAGAGAACATAACATTGGAAAACTCGTGTTATTAAAGAAAGTATTTAATCCTGGTATTTATTTTAATAATTGTTTATGTTCTTGCTCGATTTTAGGAAACGAAAATCATTTTTTATGATGCGTGGTACAGCATATGGTTTTGATTAGAATTTATCTTCGTAAATGTGATTCATCCCTCGATAAGAAACGGATTGAGGTGTGAGGCTTCCTATAATGTTAATACAATAATAAAAGTGCGATTTGGATATATCAGTAATACAAGAATGATACTCGATGGTACTTTGAATGAAGGATATGAAAGACTAAAAAAGTAAGTTTTTAATTTGAACAGAAATTCTGTTGGACTTATTATGCACCTTAGTTCGGGGGGTGTTTATTCTAAGGCTTAAACACTGATACTCCAAAAGTGCGATCTCCAAACCGCATACAAAAATTTATGGTAATTGGACAACCACTGTAGCCGAGCGGCTAGACCTAGAGATCATGGGTTCGAAACCCGGTACAGGGAAATATTTCATATTAATTAAAATTGAATAAGACTGTTGAATGATAATATGTAAAAAACAGTTCCCAATCAAATTATCATATTAAATACTTTTTAAAAGTGTTTTTTTGATATAATGAAAGTGCATTTTTGGTACATCGGTGAATTTAATAACAGTTTGAAACTGGCTTCGAACGCCGAAACAAGTGTTACATTAATAAAAAGTAAAATACGTGCAGAACTTAATTATAGCCATATAATTTATTTTTTTTAAATTAAAATTAAAATTTGTATATACAGAATTCTACAAATAATAATTAATAAATTTAGTAACACTAGATCCGGAGGGCAGTTTCGACTCGTGTCAAAGTGCGAATAAATTAAACGAGAAATTACACGAGAAATCTAATAGAGAGATCTTCACATCTTCTTGTAAATTACAGCACAGCGCAACATAAGTTACAGCTTAATCGAGACCAGGCGAGATTTTGCACTACCCGGTACTAATAATAAATAACGTATAAATAAATTATTGCAGTGGATTAAACTTGTAACACGTACACTGCATTTTAAAATGATTTACTAACGTGCATAAATGAACATTATTCATATAGTCGTTTAACTTACAAGTCCTTGAATTGCTCAAAATATTGTTAGTTTAGTAAATAATCATAATAAATACCTACATAAATTATTTTTACCTTTCTGTTGCCAAGTTCAAAAACGTCCTTCCCATCTCAAAATCACGCGTCAGAATTATCGTAATTTTTCCGACATTTTCTTATATCGCTATAGAAATTTTTGATATTAAATTTACGACTTTTAAAGTAATTGTTATTTTTTTGTAATAAGCACATAAATATGTTAAATTAATGCATTGCAACCGGAAATTATGATAAAACCAATCAACCAACAAAATCAAAATGTACGAAAATCAAGTGCGTCTTAATGTAGAATTTGGCAGCCACCTCTGGTAGGGTACCCCAAAATATCTGACTAACACTTGACTCTGTGCAGATACGGGCAGTCCGTTGGATAGATTCGAATTTCTTAACAAACGGATTGTAATATTTTGAACACAGACATCAGTAAGGTGGGAATGCTGTCCTTGTTGTACTGGCATTTCAATGGAAGATGCTCTGAGGAACTAGCGTTATTGATCCCTACGAAAAAGGCGCTTAACATTTGTACACGTTTGACATTTGTCAAATGAGAACGAGTCATTTCTACGACTCTTTCTTGTATTCAACAGCTTGGCTGTGGAATGATCTGCCAGCCTGTATGTTTCCTCCCCCCTACAGCATGGGTCCCTTCAAGGCCAAGGTTCACTTCTTCCTATCCCCCAAAACCTTCCATTCAACATACCCAAAGTTCCTCCCCCCTACAGCATGGGTCCCTTCAAGGCCAAGGTTCACTTCTTCCTATCCCCCAAAACCTTCCATTCAACATACCCAAAGTTCCTCCCCCCTACAGCATGGGTCCCTTCAAGGCCAAGGTTCACTTCTTCCTATCCCCCAAAACCTTCCATTCAACATACCCAAAGTTCCTCCCCCCTACAGCATGGGTCTCTTCAAGGCCAAGGTTCACTTCTTCCTATACCCCAAAACCTTCCATACAACATACCCAAAGTTGACATGCTTTAAAGGCAATTATTTCCCTCAGGGCCTACCGTGTAAAGTAACCGTAAAAATAATCATCATTAAAATATTTTGCTTCTTTTGGATTAAGTACATATTTGAAACATTTATCCGTGATTTTTTTAATGCTCCATACGAAAAAAAAATTTCTAGAAATATCCATAAAATATATTTTTAGATATAGCTAAGATTTACGGCTAGCATTGTTCATGTTTACAGAGTTGTAATAGATAAAAAAAGCTAAATAACGAAAGTTGCCATATAGGGTACAAGAAGGATAAGTAAAAAGTATATTTATTAGTCACGTAATTGTAAATGTATTCGTAATGAATAGAATGCTCTAGCGGACTGGAGTACCTACCTACATGCTATTAAAATTAATGTGTCAATTTAATTGAGAAATAAATATCGAGGATGTGTTTCTGACGTTACCACAGGAAAAAAATATTTCAGACAAGGTTACGATTTATTTATATATATATATATTTTTTTAGAAACATACAGTACACGTATAAAATGAGTGGTAAACAAATTATAAGGTTTTAGAAAATTATTACAAGGATCGGTACCGATGACATATTTCCATGTAATATCTAGTAAATGGTTATAAACATTTTACCGGGTGTGATTAGTACAATGTTATGGAATGATAAAAAGGTATATGAAAAATGTGTATAGTGTATGAGTGTATGTGTCTGTGTGTATGTGTGTCTGAGGGCGTGTATGTGTACTTATGTGCCTAAATCGTGTTATATACTGGAAAGTTGTGATTGCGCATTGATGTTGCGAGTAATATTTTTCTTAAATGACGGTAGGGAGTCATAAAAAAATGTCGATATTTAAGTCGGGACAAAGATTATTAAATGTTTAGACAACACGGGAAATTGATGAATTTGCTGCAGCGTTTGTTTTGTCGTTTAATGTGTAAAATAGTTTTAGTTTAGGGCAGTCTACTTCATTTTACACAATATTTAGCTGTTTAGAACAAGAATGGCCACACCAGCAATTTTCAGGCATTAATATTAAGCTTTCTTAACAATTAGACAAACACACCCAAAAGTTAGTTGGTTAATTTTCTTTATGTATGATTTGACAAGCATTTTCTATTGATCATTGAATATTGCAATAAAATATTGACATCTTTTGTGACACTTTGGGAAAATACGCGTTTCTTTCCTGTAACGAGATGATAATGCATGTTTTTTTCATATAAAATGTGACATTATGAGACTTTTTACCTGTCATAATTTGATTATCAGTATCATATTATTCAGGTTTGGCGACAAATTTTTGAGGGGAGATCAAATGATTAATGCTCTACACCAGGCGTAGTTAACTGAGTGCGTCTTTTCCTAGATTCATACAAAATTTACCTTTTTGAAATTGGGAATGAACCCTTAAGAAAACTGAAAAAAAAATCAAAAGGTATTGCTCAAATTCAATAAGATTTTCATGATTTGGCATCTTATTAGGTTTCGACTTACACAGTAAAATCAAATCTATTTTATTACTTTAATAATGAGTTTTAGCATGGCATTGTTGCAAGTAGGACTATATTTTCACAAGGATACGATTGCCTTAGTCTGAATAATATCATGTTTAAGTTAATACCGCACAAAAATCCCAATTGCTCCCAACTGTCCAGAGCCAGTGGGAATATGGTATCCCCAATGTTGGGGGAGGAGGAAAGAAGGGTGGGGGAGGAAAGAAGATCTGAAAAAGTAAGGTTGAAAAGTGCCTGGCTATTTAGTTATAGTCATCAAATACGAGTAAAGTAAGTTCAAGTAATGGTACGATTCTTTGTGGTGGTCTTTCACCAGGTCAATACTGAAAGTATCTACCACTCTGGAACGTGCCGCAAACATACTATTTTTTGTAATTTTTAAATTACTTGCGCACACTGGGATTTGAACCCATGACCTCCGAATTCGATGTCGAAGAACTTAACCGCTAGATCACAGAAGCCGTTGAGCTCTTTTCATAATCGGGCACGTCCTTACAATTCAATAACCCAAAATACAGGTTGAATTAGGTCCAAATACGTATCAATTACTGGCTCAAGTAAGATAAATTTAAATTACGACGCCATTAGGGCGGTGTAATTGGGAGGTAAATTCGCACGGGAATAATCGAATCCCGGTACTGTAGATTGTATGTACTCGTAGGTACAATACGGCCCGTACAGTAGACGTTCACTCGTGCACGGAGGCGTGGCGGTAAGTGCGTGAACACATCTTGTACCTACCTGGAGAGTCTGGACACCCTCGGACCAATAATCACCCGCTGCTCTATTCACTTTGATTGGCAGAATAATTGATTCAGCCAAGTTCAATTTCCGTATCAATCTTATGTTTTATCGTGATAGCGATGGTCACATTGAACACTTCGATTTTTTATTTATTTTTATCAATGAAAAAATAGGTTATGTTTTTTTGTATTTTTTCGGCATTCACTATGTAGCAATTTCTAGACATTTTGTTTGGAAGTCTTATTCACTATGTACTTTTGCTACTTTTAATTTATTGATTTCGCTACCGGTTTCGACACAACTGTGTCATTCACTAGCGTTCTTAAAACTAATTTAAATTAAAAAAATACAGAAACAAATTAGTCACCATTAGGTGAGGGTAGTGGGAGTTGTGATTTGGAGGGGGGTGGGCGGCGGGAGGACTCAAAGTTACTAGGAAACATGGTTAACAAAGGTGATTTACAGGGAGCTATTATTTTGTTTATTAAATTAATTTAAGAATAATTTTTTTTTTGTTAATTTCTAAAATTTCTAAGGTGCACAATTTAAAATATCTATTAATATTTGAATGTTTAAACATAGTTTTTTTCTTTATTTAAGCTATGGCCTGTCTCTAATAAATGATTAGCAAACTCGGAATACTTATTATTTCGTGAACAGAGTTCATGTTCTCTGATTCTAGTTAAATTTCTAGTAGTCATGCCGACATACTGTGCGTCACATTCATTACATTCTAAAGTATATATTCCGTTTTTTACCGATTCATTAGAAATGTCCTTGATGTTAATTAATTTTTTTACCTTGGAATTAGTGTAGAAAGCTGGAGAAATGTTATCTGGTAATAAACGGTTGAATGACATAATTGTGTCGAAACCGGTAGCGAAATTAATTAAATAAAAGTAGCAAAAGTACATAGTGAATAAAACTTCCAAGCAAAATAGGTTAATTCTATTAGATATCCCAGAAAAAAATCATGTTAATTAGTACATACTCATACTATTCAACCGAATGATTCAAAATCTTCTAAATGAAAACTATTAGATACACTTCTACGTGATCTGGTAAATTATTATATGCAATAGAACAGGCTTTTTTTCCAATTGCATTGGCTTAAGGGGTAATATCGGTCTTTTCGACAGCATAATAAATATATTTTTTAAAACTATTAAAAATATCATAGGGTTCATATATTGGGGTAATTATTAAATTCTTTTCTTAGAAACATATCTGAAAATAGGGAACTACAGCTGTATTCAGGACGGCATTTTCTTGGGCATCACTTGCAGTGGACATGATAACTCGAGAACGGTTCATATGAAATGAGAATTTCGAAAAAAAATCCTTAGCATATTGTATTGTCTAGTCGCTGAACGAAGAATTGGACGGTTTTAGCAAAAAGTTTATTTTTTAGCGTAGTTAAGTGATAAAGGGGTCTTAATTCGACAAACTTTTAGTGTCTTGCATTCATCACGGTTGAGAAATAAAAAATAAAAAATTGTAAGAATGTCCAAAATGTAAAAAATCTCTCTAGTATTTTGACATACTTATTTTCAGTTCTCTAAGAAAAAAAAAATACGTATGCCTGTACATTTTTGAGGGCGCTATGGATCAGTCCCCCCGGCCACCATCCTCCTCCGCCGCTCACCCCTTTTAAGATTATTCGGTGATTTTATTATGTGGTGTTATTTATCCTAAAAATATATGGATAATAATTCTTTGTCTTAGCTTAAATACATTCTTGAATATAATGGAAACAATCACTCTATCATTTGTGTTAGCGTCTTGCAATACTTCGTAAGGAATAAATACAGTTAGCTTCTCTTTTTTTTCAATTTAACATGTATGAAAACTTAGACCAAGCCGTATTTAGTTTTGATAATTTAACTGCATCTCTTTATATGGTCTATAAATAATGTGTAATGATAGCCTGTCCAAAAAGAGAAAATAAATGTAAAAAAAAAATCGTAGAATAGATGTAATATAAGAATAGGAAGTAATATTTGTACAGCGCCCTTGAGGTGATTTTTCACAAAAACCGCGCTATAAAAATCATCCGATTATTATTATTATTATACATATACGCGTATTTTATTTTAATTTTTTTTTATTTATAACGAAATATTTATTTTACGCTTACATATGAGCATGTTAAGTAAATTCATAAAGTTTCAAATTGTTAAAATCATAACTTGACTAAGTTCGGGAGCGGGTACCCTCCAAACTCGTAACTCAACAGTATTTTCCCTGCGGTCAGCCGTTTTATGAGAGATTTACGAGTTCGCGTCTATGAACATGAACGTCTTATTTGTTTTACTTTATTTCAAACTTCGGTTCACTTATCGAAGTGCACGGTGTGAAATTTTCTTAGCTGCAGATAACCGCGACTGCTCGGCTAATGTGTGATTTATGAAAGGTTTCAGATTAAGAAAATGTTCTACTGCTTTTCCTGGCTTCCCGTGGAGCTTTTCGGTCTGCCGAACATTGCTACAGCAGCAGATTTTATATTAAAAGTGTCGATGTTGAGGGATTTTGATGAGACGAGTATACTTATTGCAGTTGAAAAGAGATCCCTGAAGCGTCTCTGTGATATAATAACATGACACCATAACACGGAAAGCTCGATTGCAAACTCTCCTTCATTCCCAAATGCAAGGTTTGTATCAGAAATTAAGGTTGTAGAGGAATTTTCGGTGACAGAATTATATAATGACCGATATACGAATGCGCATATCGTAATATTTATTAAAAAAGGACGCTTACATGGTTTTGAAATGTTGGGCGAATGTACGGAGAAAAGAGTGTCAGTAGAATGTAAAACATGATGCAACTACGTGAAATATGCAGCACTGGCCTGGAACCAAAATAATAAAATATATTGATAACGATATATAAATTTCCATAAAGCAAGAACTGTAAAAGTGGTGTACAAAGGACGCTTTATTCAAACAACAACAAAAAACCGCTAAATGTACTTTACCATTCAGCTTGATATAAAAAAAATGTTTTTGACACTGGACGAGAATTTGTAAAATAAAATATTTATAAATGTATCTATTGATGTTAGATTTTAAAGCACTTGTATAATAAAGTATATTTTAAGGGATGTTTTTTTTTTTAAACAAAGGCAAATATTCCTTTGTTACGAATAACCTGACAATATTTGAAAATCTCCTGCTACCATCACAGTAAGCAGAAGATGTTGCCTGTGTCATGATGGAGGACTTAGCCAACCGGGGAATCGAACTCACGACGCCTGGATGAGACCCAGACGCGATGCCAACTCAGTCACTGACCGGACTTAATTATGGAAATACTGTCAATTTTTTTTAAATAACAACGTGTTTTTTTTTTTTTAAATAATTTTCTATAATAATAATACACGTTTGATATTATATACCTTCAAATAGAAGCATTAAATTGTTAATTATCTGTTCCTAGGCCCTCCTCGTTCGATTCTTCCGGTCATCTTAGGATCGGTACTTTATTTTATTACTTCCACGTTCGCACCATTTGCTTAAAATAGCATTAATTGATGGTGGATTTACTACGCTTTCGTGCATATTATTCAACTCTCGAATACTATTACTTACTTACCATTACTCATACCCAGCGTTTCAAACGTAAACGAAATAATTTTCGAGTAAAAATTTTATGATGTTAAAAAAAGATGCATTGATTTTACGGAGTGTTTAGAAGATTTATTATTTTAGGCCTTTGGCTTATCATTTGGACTATATCCGTAATTTGAAAAACTTCCGAGAAGTTCTTTAAAAAGATTTATGGAGCAGACAAATTCCATATAGCACGTTATTTTTAACACATTACTTACTGCAAATACTGAATACTTATTCCACATTTCAGAAACATAATATTCTTAGAAATTTCTTTAGCCGTTTTAAATGACAAGATCTATAAAACCGACAAACTTTTTTTTCTAGTTTCCAGTCTTAAAGCATACCCCGTATTGGGGATGTCAAAGTCTCGCTGATTCCGGGCAGTTGTGACTCTGAAATACTGAGAGTACCTTCTACTGTTGAAAAATAACTTATAACCGCAGTATCTGAAATTTATTATCGCTAACTATGAAATTATAGTTTGATTAACGATCAGCTGTGATTTCCAATAAATAGAAATCTGCAACCTATTACGGGTAGAAATGTACGTTTCCCGACAAGTTGTGTTCTTTGTTCCGCCCGCGGTAAAAAGCCATAAATCACCATCACATTCGCTCGTAACTAGACGGCGAGAACAGGCTACAGCAAGCGCTAATCATAAAACATTTAATCTGATCCATTAATATCCTGGGAGCCTTCAAACTCACACAACATCGTGTGAAAAATAACCCGCCTGCAGTACCGTTCCGAGTGCCGAAGTGCAGCCGATGCTTTTCGCAGATCATGCGATCAGCATCGGTCGGCCCGGCCGGGCTAGGGACTGCAAAGCTCCCATGTAAAAGCTTCTATAGTTGGCGCAAAGCCCCTCCGAGCACGTGACTCGGCGAATGTGTGCGATTTTGTAAGTGACAAGGAATAATGGAGACTCGCCATGATGGAGTTCTTCATATTATGCATTGTGATTAGTTTGCTGTGATATAGGTAATCGCGTAGTAAATTGATATCGTTGAGAAGGTTCCAGAAACATTTTCAAGTTTAAAAATTATATTATTGATATGTCCAACTCTAAGTAACAAAACTACGTAAAAATGTAAATTTTTGTTTTTGTTTAATATGGCTTTGTCTGATTTTCAATGCTCTCGAAATCTTTTTTTCATGATAAACAAAAAATGAGAAACAATATGTAAAATTATAATAAATACATCAGTGGTTTTTGCTGTGTACGTCTTACTGGAGAAGTTCTCTTATTAAGACAGACGTAGGCAATTATTTATAATTTTGAAACTGTCAATTCATGGTGGAATTCCATTTTAATGTGAATTTTTTTGACAAAAAAATCTTTGTAACTTTCCTCAGCTTGTTTATTTTCAACCGGACCGGTTTCACCTTATCATGGACATCATCAGCTTGGCACAATTAAAACTGTGATATATATGAGTTGTTATGGTGGTGGACAGGGGGAAGAAGCAGAGGTCGGGAAGGAAGAAAGCCTCACGATGGAAACCACGTCGGGCGGCAGCATTAAGAGTGCCAGTATTAAAGTGTGGGATGCTGAAAGGAGGGCGGTAGGCAAGTGAGAGGCGGCGCAAAAATAACAGTGTGACTTTCGCGGAGATTGTATTCTAGGCGGGTTCCAGCGTCGTCAGGACATTAGCTCAGTTTCGGTACAGCAAGGAGATTTCCTCTATCTCAAGGGTCAAATAAGTCGGCAGGCGGCCTTATAATTGAAGGAGAGGCGTTTCCTATTCTACTTAAATGACGAGATGGCGTCCTTGCAATTCAGAATTTATTGTAACAAGGACATGGATATACAGGTAATATGCAGGGTACGCCAAATTGTTGGCATCTACTCTGTTCTAGACTAGACTATTCCTCTCTCTGATGAAATTCTGACCGGCCAAGTTAATGATGGTAAACACATAAGTACAGCACATAAAAAGAGAGAAGGTGTGGGCAGCTTACTTGATCATGTTGGTACAGCGACGCCATAGTCGTGGGGTTGACTGCGTGGACAGTATACAAGGAGCACAGGTGTTGAATATCTTCGCATTGAGTTTAATAGTTAATAACAGGTCACCATCTTAGGTGGTTTACAAGGTAGTATGGGAACGATCTGCTAGTGGCCTCAGACCCTCATGCAATTGATGTTTCCAATGGCGGACTCGAATAATGCAATAAATTAACCGAACCGCGAGCTCTAACGGAGCACGCTGGTGATAGCTTGGAGGTCAGGAAGATAGTGGCTGACGGACCGCGGAGTAGCTTGGCGAACTGCCTCGTTCCATGCGGCCAGTAATGATCTGTCCCGCTAGCCCTCATTGGTTGACTTTTGGTGGGTTGTTGTGTTATTGGCTGTCATGTGGTGGGCTGTTGTGTTATTGGGTGTCAGGCTATTGTAAACAAGAAGCTAGAACTATTTTAGGATCTTTCGTTTATTACGTAACAAAGTATATAGCACCTATGTCAGGAATGAGTCCCATTGCTTTCTAATATTGTTCATTTTATGACTTGGAATTTGTTTCACTGACGGTACGGCTTTATTCAAAAATGCTTTCGGGTTGATTGAGGTTTTAAATCAACAACAAAAAAATCATAGTAAACGCAGGCATATATTGTATCTTGTCTGAGGTTTGAATTGTTTTTAAAAAATATTTCCAAGCTCTCATAATATTCAGCGTTGACATGGAAATTCTGAAAAAAAAGTAAAAATGTTTTCTTTTTTATCATTAAAGGGCTTTATACTAATAATAATTTTTAAAGCGCCATTTAAAAAAATCACCTCAAGAGTATGTTATATCAATGAATGAAGAGTTGTAAGGATGCAGGCGAAATAAAAATAAAAAAAAATTGCTTATAGAGCACACTTTTTTCTGCAGTCTGAAATAAAACCTGTTTTTCTGAATTGCTAAGTATTAAACTTTTTTATTGTTTTATAGTATGATAATTTATTTGTTCTTTTTTTCAATTTAAAGCAATTTAATTTTAATATTATTATTAAGCTATGCGAGTTTCTTTTATTTTTTATTATTGTGACAGAAGTTTTTAAATAGTTTTGAACGCCGAAGTTAATAATAACATCACTAAATTTGTTATTCTTATATTTAAAAAAATAAATAAATGGAGATCTCCGAAATAAATACAATAAAAATATAGAAAATAATTTTGAAATCATTCGAAGCGATATCATGTCAAATAATTGCTCTAGATCATAGGTTATCAAACTTTTTTCCCCGTTGACCCTATTGGCCGTTCTTGGATGCGATTCGCTTTAACTGCGCCTGACGGCCCCTATGGTTGAGGGGTAAGGCTCTCGGCTACGAATCCGAAGGTCGCGGGTTCAAATCCCAGCCTGCGCAAATAAATTTTATTTAATTAATTTGTTTTGTTTCACAATTAATTCATTTAAAAATAATATGAAGTATATTTGCGCACGTTCCATAGTAGAAGATACTCTCAATATCGCCCTGGTGAAAGACCACCATTCAGAATTAAAACGTTGCTTGAAATGGCTTTTAGCCGTGTTTGGTGACTAGATCTGAATAGTCAGGTATTTTTCCCCACCTTCCTGTTCCCCTTCTCCTTCCCCTCCCCAATACCTTCAGCCTCACAACATTCCCCAATTGGGGATGCTTTAGTCTCGCTGGCTCCAGACGGTTGGGAGCAGTTGGGACTCTTGTGCGGTATTCATATATAAAAAAAGTAGGCTTGTCGAGCGAAAATTACTACGGTACTTTACTATACGTGCAGTCTAAATAAACTCGAATCTGTGTACCCCCATTTACATCTCGTGGACCCCTTTTTTATCCCTGCCATAGACCCCCTGCAAATCTATATGGACCCCCAGGGGTCCGTACGGACCACTTTGGAAGCCTACGCTCTAGATGATAAAAAAAATTGAAAGAAGAAAGCAATCACTTTGTGGCTTGAGATTATAATTAACTACTTTATGTACATTCCAGTTATGTTTGGCCGTAATTTATGTGTGTACGTTTCTGATGAAGGTTGAGTTCAACCGAAACCGGTTGATAATGTATTAATATAAATAAAATAAAGTGGTTTTTTTTATTGTTACTAAATGATAATATATTTGTTAGATGCTTCTTTACAGATTAATAATTACTTATTTGTCTACAATTAGTGATACTATAAGCCTGTGCACAAAAGAAATACGATTGTGAGCGCATTGATATGAATCACTGTTGACAAAGCAAAACTTAAAATAAAAATCAATATTACGATAACTGGCAGATTTCCAGGTTCAGTGGGGACTATTAATTGGGGAGATAATATTTAAATAAAACAAACATTGTGTTGAAAACTATCTATTTTATTGTATTTATTGTTTTTTTTTTATCATAGAATTGTCTTAATGAAAACATGATTTCTCCATTAAACCATTTTATTTACTATTTATTTGTTATAATATATATATATTATTGCTGTGTCCCTCTTATACATAATACTTTCCAACTGTTACCTACCTTTAATATTCTATTGTACTTTCTTTTTTTTGTATTATCTTCTCTCACTCTTTTTCTGTACCTGTATACTCGTATACGATAACTTTGTATTATTTTCTTTAATCATTATATTTGCCCTGACGAAGCTTCAGCTCAGCGAAACCGGTTGTCATAAAAATAAAATAAATTAGTGGTTTATAATTATATTTGAATTTAGGTATAAGATGGTTCAATATATTATTATCTAAAAACAAAATTAGTAAAACCGACACTTTGAAATATAAACAATTTAAAAAGCAAATTAATTCCCTGAACTTAGATAATGATATATTGTACCCCTAATAATGCACTAGCTAGCGTATAAATTACTATTTGGTTAATTATTATTATTAGTCTAAAAGTGTTTTGTTGATTTACGTTTGTATTTATTTAATAAGTTTTTAATTTTAATTTCATATCACATACTCTAACTATGTATTCATTTTATCTTACGTTTGTAAATACTCCTCCCATAACCACGAGCTACTGGAGCTCAACTTATGGAGAGTAGAATAATAACAAGTAAAAAAAATCATGTATATCATGCATCATGTTATAATTTTGATTTTTTTTTGTAATAAATAAATAAATAAGTAAATAAAAATAATAAAGTGTTTGTCTTATTTAACATGATGTCAAACCACAAAGTAATTGCCTCCTATGAAAATGAAGGAATAATTATTGTTAAGTGTTTTTGAAATCGAACAGATAATATGGTTAAAACAAGGTTCGATTGTTCCATTTGAGATAATATGGCGTTTGAGATGCTTGGTAGGTACCGATATCGTTCGTAATTAAATAAATTGTTCTGAATTTATAGTAGGGGCATTATTTATCGCATCTTAATTACGTCGAACACTTAAGAAAACGCGTGTTCCCCCCAACTAAATATAAATGAAATGCATACGATTTGATTTATTAATCCGCTGCCGCACGATCTCGGGCAGTGTGGAGGAAGCTTAATAAACTTTAACAACCTGTCAGTCAGTTGTAAGTACAAATTGCCTTATAAATCTTGGCTTACACAAAAAAGTGCAGAAGTTCGTGATGGTTCCGGGAATCCCCATAGTGAAGCGGTTATATGCTCTCAACACGATATTACGAGTAAACCACTTGTAATTATATTATTTGTGGTAAAGATATACGGCACTCGCGAGGTACTTAGGAAAAGTTATGTAGAAGGCATCAACTCAGATCATGAAGGTACTTAGTTCCCGAGTTACTATCAAAGGAACCGCTTTAATATTAATAATATTCTGTTTGGTATACGTTGCAGACGTATTTCGATGTTACTGTGAAACTGATAGTATAGTTTACACGCAGAGTATTACGTTTTACATGGTTAACATTTTTATATATTCCAGTATTTTTCTAGACCCAAGATTTTAGTCAAGGTCCTCATAACAGTTTCTGGGAAAACGACGGGAAAAGTAAGTACCTTTCCAAATGAGTCGCTTCGAAAAACATGTTTTTGTACGAGCTTCAAGAAACCACCACATTTAAAAATAATAACTTAAAGCTTTTAAAAATCGGAAAAATATTCACAACAAATAAATGCTTTGTAATCACAAATTCGGTTTATATATTATTACAGTTAGGAAAGGGTAGTGGAAATGGGGGATGCTGTGAGGAGGACCGTGGGCAAATGAGAGGGAGAGATAAGGATAACAGTGCGACTTACCCGGTGATAGTATTTTAGGCGGGTTTCGGCGTCTTCAGGACAAATAGCTCAGAATCGGTACAGCAAGGAGGATTCTTTTCTCTCAGGGTCATATGAGTCGGCAGGCGGCCTTATAATTGGAGGAGAGGCATCCTTTTCTACTTTAAGTGAAGAGATGGCGTACTATCAGTTCAGAATATATTGTGACAAGGACATAGTCATACAGGTTATGTACAGGGTACGGCAAGTAGTTGGCACCTATTCTGTTCTAGAGTTAGACTACTCCTCTCTCTGATGTAATTCTAACCGGGCTAGTTAATTATGGTAACCACACAAGTACAGCACATAAAAAGAGGGAAGGTTTGGGCAGCTTACTTGAGGATATTGGTACAGTGACGCCATGGCCGGGGTTGTCTGCGTGGGCAGCGTACAAGAAGCACAGGCGATGGATATCTCCACACTGAGTTTAATAGCTAATAAAAGCTCACCATCTTAGGTGTTTTAAGGTAAAATGGGAACGATCTGCTAGGAGCTTCAAGCCCGCATGCAATTGATGTTTCCAATCGGACTCGAATGATGTAATAAATGGACGGAGCACGCAAATGATAGCTCGGAGGTCCTTTTGTACAAAATTATACATCTATCAAATGATAGACCAAATAACAGATCAACATTAACACACCAACAAGAAAACCAACAAGGAGGATAAAATACTTTTTCTATATTAAAGCCTATCACACAAATACCTTATATTTCTCTCCTTTACCGCGGACATTAGGAAATTATAGTACTATATTAGAGCAGCGTATATTATAATGCTATATTAACACTTCTCTAATAATGAAATAGATATTTTTAATGACACAATTAAACAATTTAAAAAAAAGTTTTTCCCGTTAATATCAAACTGAAAATGTCATAATGCCCTTTATTAAATATCAAAACACTGTATCATCAGCATAGGTGACAATAAGGAGTTAGTTAATACACTTACCTTATAATATATCTTCTAACTTTCACTTCACTTTAATTCTAATCACCATTTTTGCGAGATAATGATTATGATTATTATTGCTATGTAAACATTCGTGTATGTAAATTTTTGGTATAGTGCCTGTGTTATGTACTAAAAAATGCAATAGGCTAATTAAATTGTTTCTTTGCTCGAGAAAGTATTTTGATATTTGATCAATGTCAGTAAAAGTGAGGCAAACTTGAGCTTGATTCGGGAACACAAACCCGCCCTCAATACACTTCTATCGGTTTATGTCTGCGGACTTTATAATAAAGAGGTAGTGTATTAAATTTTAAACAACTTTGTATACTAATTAAAGTTAATAAATACATAGATAATATTACAGGTAGGTACATGAAATGCCACGTAAGAAATAAAAATATCGGTTGCAAAACTTTAGTCATTAATGTTTTTCAAACACGTAATAAGATCTTATCGAACCAGTGTGGAACGATGGTCACTTTTGTAGCGTTTTATTTCTTTAAATTATTATCTACATTACCTACCATTTCCATGTTCCAAAATTAATTTTAACTACCCTCTCGTCACGCTTAACCGTGACCAGGGGAAGTTCAACGTAATTTTTTTTTTTTTTTTTGGTTTAACCTTTTCAGTAGCAATAATTAATAAAAATATAGTGTTCATTATAATATTTGTTACTTTTTCAAACTGCCACACTTGAATCACGATTTCTAAAAGAAATTCGGTTTCCAGAGTGCTTTTTTTCATTATGGTATATTTCTATTTGTTAATTTAGTTTATATGTATACGTTCCTGACGAACGTTGAGTTCAACAGAAACCGATCGATAATGCATAAGTATAATTAAAATAAAGTGGCCTAAAACAAATATAAAAAATGTATTTAAATTATAATATCAAGCCACAAAGTGATTATTTTTTCGATAAATTAAAAAAAAAGAGTTTCTCTGAATAAAGCTCCCGAGAACGAGGGGCAGTATCTTTTTCTTAAAATTAAAATTTCATACCAACTTTCTTGATGTGTTTTGCAGAGTAATGACGAGACATAATCAAAAGCAAATAGGTTTCACTTTATTAAGGAGATTTAATAGGTGCAGTCATCCGGTTAAAAAGCAACTATTCCAGACATACTGCATGAGCTTTTACACTAGCGAACTATGGACTAGATATACACAAGGCGTCATGGACACACTCCACGGTGCAATATAACCACGCTTACAGGGCGCTGTTCGGCCTCCCTTGGAGATGCAGCGCCTCGCAGATTTTCGCAGAGGGAAGGGTGCATGGGTTCGCTGCTTTTATGCGCCACAGAATAGCCGGGACGAGTCAGCGCTACCGGAGATCGGAAAACACTCTTGTCCAGGCCGTCGCCCAGTAGCAGGGCGCGCCCCTACATCGTAGATGGAGAATTTGCCTCAGGCCACAGTAGCATAAGTGTTAAATATGTTATTTTAATTTAATTTAATTTTTATTTTTGTTTTTATATTATATTTCTACAGCGTGTAATTTTTTATTCTTAAAATGTATTCTTTTTATATGGCAGACAGAGTATTGCACTCACCGCTTGGTTCTGCTGAAATAAAACATTATTATTACTATTATTATTATTATTATTTTTAATTATGTTCACGTCGATAAGATCGATCATATCGATCATACATGGAATTACGACACATCGATAAACTCGAGGAATCGCATTTCCACGGTATTGTGGTTGCTTTTGTCCCTTTCTAACAATTACATACATTATGTTATCATACATCTAGTTGGTATCGTTTGCAAATAAGTATCTTTTCTTTACTCTTACTTTTACGCTAAAAGTTAGCGTAAGATTACATTATTTTCAGATCTTCTAATTTTTTTGTCTTGGAGGATCTCATTAATATAGCATTCAGTCTATGTACTAGGGGTGTGCAAAATAACATGAATCTGTACAAGTTTTCTTTTCCAATTCGTAAAATTCGAAGAAAATCATAAGCTCTTTATGCAGGTGGCGAAAAGGTTGAAATTCTCACTTACACAAAAATAAACATCATAAAAATGCGTGTTTTTTCTGTCATATTCCATTTACTTGTTTTTCCACAAGGAATAATATGACAATATCCGAAAAAGGGTTGGTAATTAGGAGATTTAGCAATATAAACATTTTGTTTCTAGGTCTGATACTTTATTTTTTTTATCCTCATAAATACCTAGTTAAATGATTAGCCAATTTGTTTTCTATTTAAGGTATTTAATTAAATCATTTATGCTATTTCTAGGCCATCAAATATTCAAACCAAAAATTCACAATTTTGCATTACTTCGCATTGCATCACCTTAAGTACAAAGCGATTTTACACGGTTTTCGATTGCCAAACTAAACATTTGCCCGTTGTGCATGTTGTGGCAGTCGACTTGTTCCGAAACGGTTGTAACGATTTCGCGGATTTCGAGTTAGACATTTTTTTAAACGTGTAATTACGTCCGCAATGAACCTGTGCGAAATGTTTCGAATATAGCATAATTCGCTTAACAATTCCAAGCGATACGTTCAAAACAGCTCCCCGCAACACTTTACTAAACAGATATTCTAGCAGTAAACCATTGCATATAAACGCTTGCGCGTTAATCGCATTCACTCAAAACTCCATTGCTGACCGTTGCTAAAGAACGCTTTCGAAAAATGCGATTCGCCGTAATCCCCTGCAAAGAGACTTGTGTCGCGTTAAAGGCTTGCGTCCGAAACTCGGACGCCAACGGTTGCTAAGAAACGCTTTCGCGTGAAGAGCTTTCGCCGTAACCGTTTTAAAAATATTCTTTTTTCAAATTTATTACGTTATTTTTGAACAGTTTTGATTAACCGTTTATTTTTAAAAACTGAGACGGTTTCAGTTATTTTGAAAAACAAACTCAAAGGCCCACGTCTAATATGTACATTTGTCCTTTTAATTGGAATCGGATCTTCATTGTGGAGTATTGTGGACTGATGTCATCTTTTTCTTTGAAAACATAAATAAAAGCACGTACTACCAGCGAATTTAACTGTTTATATGGGAATCAAACATAACTTTTAGCGAATTTATTAAAAACACTAAATTCACTATTCATAAAAATGCGCATTATAAATTCTCTACATTCGTATACATACTTTCGTTATTTATGCGAATGGAATTAAAAATCAGAACAGTCATTCATTTCAATATTTTTGAACAATGCTGTTGTGAGTACCACTAAGCACGTATTATTAATTGGTAATTGCGAAAATGAATTGCATCAGTTGGGCGTACGTGGAATTTTATTCGACATAAAATAATTAACGAGCGAATGCGGTTCCATTGCAAGCACTGCAAATATTTATTAGCATTTGTATATACTTTGTGCGCGAATGTTAATTTTCATGCAGACTCGTTATAAAGGTTTTCATTTAGTGCAATCATTTACATATAATTTTGATTTCACGATCGAAGTATACATATTAACGAGAGCTCGTTTTTGAAAGGCTAACCAAAAATCTAATCATTCAAACATTCAAACATTTTAACTCCCTTAATTTAAAACTTTCAAACATTCCAACTTCCTAAATTTAAAACTTACAAACATTGAAACTTTCAAATTGTCATTGTTCTAAACTATCAATGCAGAAAATCGAAAAAACTTTTTATGTCAAATTTATATACATAAGGAGAATATATGACGCGAATGTGAATGGAAGAAGAAGCCGGGGACGCACGAGGAAGACATGGCACGATCAAGTCAATCAAATACTCGTGTCGGGCCATGTCAGAAGTCGGAATAACAGAAGAGAATGTATGAGGCGTTGTATGAATGTGAATGAAGAAAGAAGTGTATGCCAAGATCGAGTTGTTTGGCGGTCCGTCCTCTCTGCCTACCCCTGCGGGGAAACGGCCTGATGGTTAGTTAGTTAGTTAGTTAATATGTAGAATTCATAAGCCACTTTTTAAAAGTGAATAAATAATCACTTCATCAAAAACCTTCTTATATTAGTACTACTACATTTGGAACATCTGACGTTACGTGTGTATTCTGTTTATGGATTAGTATGGATATTTTTATTTTTCGATTTTGTTTTGTATTTTAGATATATATGTATATTTTTTGGCGAAATATAAAGTTAATTTGGGTAACTTTATACTCCTTAATTGTTGTTCAATATAAAAAAATATATAAATTAAAGTTTTAAATTAGAGTATTCATGAGCAAACCAATTATCAGTACAAATATTATGATAATGTTATTGCTCAAAAGGTAAAGCTCATCCTTGTTTTAACATTTGACATTCTAAGCTCAAAACCGACTGGGCATAGAGTTTTGGTGGACTTTGAAAAATGGCTATTAATTTATTTTAACTATTAAAACTAACTTTAGAAACAAAACGACATACACTGGTATTTAAGTTTGAATGTCATTTTTGATAAAGAAAAAAAAAAATGAACTGGAATTCCTTATTTTAACAGGTTCTTTATTTCCAAAGTTTTGAAAAATTTGTAATCTGATACCAAACCATTTTAATGTCGAATATTATCGTCGGCGCTATGATTATAGGTATGATCTTTTTCATTTAGATTGTTGGCGAATTCCGAATAATATTTCTACGAAAAAAAATAATAGATTAGTTCAACTCTATAAGTACCAATAATGTTAAAGATATACACGTCCTTTGTAGCCTAGTGGTGCCTTATTTTAACTTTCATTTAAGTAGGGATTCCTTTTTATACCTGTATACAGAATTAAGAGAATCGCTTACTTAAAAAACATGTACGATTGCTGCTAGTTTACGTGTTGTGTATGATTCGGAACATTTAGACTGCTGGACAGTACAAAAATATCTTCGCAGCCTTATTATTCCAAGGGACATTGGTAAATATTTAATCAGTATAAGGTGCAAGTAAATATCAATCGTGTTGTTGGTATGAATGCATTTCCCCTTTTGAAATGCGCCCCAACCGCGATGGGTGAATTGCAGGGAATTGTAAGGGAGTATGGTGTGCAATGTATAGAGAGTACAGTAGCGGCAAGGTACATTAGTACATTGGTCCACTGTACAGTAGGGTGGATGTCCAATATATGAAGTTTTTTTAGCTGTCGTTAATCACTGAGGAGATAAGCCGTTAGAAGTGTATTGTAGATGTAATTCATCTAACTGAAGTAAGGTCAATTTCTACTCACTTCTGTCAATTTCAAATACCAAAAACCGTTTTTAAATAGAGAAATAATTTCACTCGCGTCTCTAGTGCCTGGGAGTCGACAGGTTTTATATGATTTTCGAACATCAGTTTTCTTTAAAATCGGTGTGGAGGATTCCTGTTTATTGAGAGTGAAAAATAATAGGACTCCAAATACATATATATTTTCTACCTCTAATCGCAGGCAGCTATCAAAAGTCGGTAACGTCAATGTACTTGGAAGCGGGTATGAGTATCGCCGCCCCGGGAAATACACATTGGATACTAACCCCTCTGCCATAGGTCACCCCAAGTGGTTCGATACGTTTGGTGACTTAGTAGGGGGTCCCGGGTTCATGTGATGAGGTTGATCTAGGTCTTGACGGCGGATGCGTCTGCCCGCCACCTGTGTGGCGGGCCGGATCGGAAAAGGCCGATTAAGGTAAACTATTTGAGCTCTCCAGCCGGACTCTCTCAACCCATCATCGCCTTGTACCGCAGTGGAAGGGATGAATTCATTCGCCCGTCACTCCTGGATGCACTGGCCCTCAGATTCCTACCCACCTCTCATATTATTTTCGCTTGTTCTACCTTTCCTTAAAAAGACCCTACACACAGCATTCCCAAAGATGACATAAGCCCTGAGAGAAATTATTTTCCTCGCGTGTGGAGTTAATGTTAAAAAAAATCAAATAGTCTCTAACAAAAGTTTCTACTTGGGGTAAAAAAACTAAAATTAAATTACGATTTTGAAAGCTTAAGCCTCTAGTTAAGATTCAGAAACGGTACAGATTTAATTTTAATTTTTTTACGATATCACATTTCGAATGTGCAACTCTTGGGACTCCTGAAGTATCCGAATCCATCGTATCGAAAATTGTCCACCCTCTAAATTGATCACCTATCCTTTACGCCCGCCAATATAACGCATTCTGATACTATTCCAATTCAACCTGCAATACAGGGAATGAAAGAAGATTTGTTATCTTCAATATTATTTCATGGTTTCTGTTTCTCTAACTAACTAACCATCACGCCGTTTCTCCGCAGGGGTGGGCATCTTTGCCCACAACGGACGAACCGCCAAACAACTCGATTTTGGCATACACTACTTGCTTCATTCACTTTTATACAACGTCTCATACATTCTCGTTTCTCTATAAAAAAAAAATCTTTGCTGCTAACGCTGTTCGAATTATCCGCGTAGTTAATGTCTAAGAGAGTTTTCTACATTAAATAACTAATAATTTAACTATTAAATACAATAAAAAAAGCACTTTTTACTTTATTGCCCTACTATTTACATTTATTTTTTACCGTGACCGGTTTCAGCCAGTGACGGCTATCCTGTTGTTACCCTTGACATTACAACTAAGTTGGGAATTCCTATAATAAATTCATTATCGATCAGTATTTAGCAACCTTGTATTATATAAATAATCATCTTTACAATAAAAACAAACTGAATTAAAAATCATTTTTGAAACCAGTTGAATGTATAAAGTAAGTGAATACATTTAAAAGTTTTTAATTAAAACAAAATACACAATGACATCACAAAGTAAAAACCTTCTAGAAGAAGAATTCTTCTTCGAAAAAATAACATTTAGAAGCATCATATAAGTCACGTTTTGTAAAATCATCCTTTAACAATACTAAACAATATAATCTAAGTAAAATCATGGTTTATTACCCCTGACACCCAAAATTGTATATAAACCATAGTTTAAGCATTAATTGTACCATACTGAAGATAATATATTAAAAAAGTGTGTTTTTTAATGTAATCATTCAAATGGAATTCCACGATGCAAAAAAAAAACAGTTGCAAAAATAGAAATATTATTAATTTGACAATGGAATGGAAGCGAGAAGCATATTTTACTCTCATTTTAAATTGATTATTTTTCTCGTATCTTTGAATATTTTTTTATCGTTTAGGGTAATAAATATTGCGGTCATCCAAAATAAACATATTTATTGCTTAAATTGATCAAAAATATGCATAATTCACTCGTTTATTGTGTCTGAGAATCAATCAGAAAATTTCACTCAATAGTTCCCACCATACAATGAGATGTGAAATTTTCTCAGCGAAAATAATATTATAATTACCTGCGAGAAAATGGTGCAACCTGATACTATGAAGACAAACGCATTGCTCAGGAAAGAACTCAAAGAAAGCATATCTCGAAGAATAAGTTGGAGAGAATAAATTTTACTCTTCGCTGGAAGCTAGGGTTAAAAGTTTTTTTTTAGTAATAATAAAAATCTGTGAGTTATTTCACAAATAAAATTGAAATAAATCAAATCGTTGTGTATTTGCACCTCCCATCCATAGGTATTGGAGTCGCACAAATAGATATTACTCTTCAGAATAGCGGCAGTGGATATGGTTTTCGCTGTAAACTATCAACAAAATGAGAATACCCCAAAGGCGTCCAAACTGTCTTCTATCCTATTCTTTATGTAAGCACTACACTAGAGTCAAAACTGCCTGAAGCCAGTTAGATTATCGCAATCCTGATTGAGGTATTTGGTGACGTTGAAAAGAGTAATGAGGGAATAGAGATGAGAAAGCGGATGATTGGGAAGTTATTGAATATTTAAATCTGATCACCAAACACGGCTCATGACTATTCCAGCAACGTTTCCTGAATGGTGGTCAATTCCTTTACACTGGAAAATTTAAATATTTTTTATCAAGTTCAAAAACCATGAGAATTTGTATCATAAATATAAACGGACCTGCGTAATAGTGGGAAAAAATATTTTAAATTTCAATCCCCATCTGACATTAAGACACTCACAACATTTACCAGTAAAATTAAAATAATATCCCCAAAAAATCATCACTACAGCTCATTATAAATTCTTGCATATCTAATCTCCACGAGTGCTGGGACACCCTATACACAAAGCGTAGAATATATGTACATGTAATATACGTAAGTCCTCGGCCTCTACTGACAAAGGGATGAAATGCATCATTAATTTTGGCTTATGCCTGTCCATTATACTTTGATAACCGCCCCTGGCCCACACTGTACCTAGAGCCGGTTACAGGACGAAATTACACAAGCGTGAATTTAACATACAAATATTTATTTATTTATTTGTAAGAAACAAACAGCTTTTAATACAGATTTACATACAAAGGAAGTTTAACAAAAGGTAAATAAAAGGTAGTTTCTTATGCTACCGGTGGTTATGTACAGATGTTTTATCAGAAATAAATAACAAGGCAAGGGGGAGAGGAAGAGGAAAATAGGATCGGGACAGGAGATGCTCTCCATCATTTTATATTACACTGCCTGAATTACACACGGACAAAATTACACATGGACGTAATTATATATGGGAAAATTGCACCTGCCTAAATTACGCCAACTGGAATTAAACGTCATTTTTTTTTATTCGATGGATTTATATTTTAGAATGTTTAATGTATGCTAAATTAATTTCATACGCGAAAAAACTGAAGGAAAGTTTGAAATAAGGGATTTTAAACCAAAATCTTATTATTTGAAATAACTACAAAGGGGCAAACAGTTTACCGACATTCATTAACCCCTTTCATTTAATATTTCAAAAACCAAATTTCTTCAAATTATCATCCATTACAATTACAATTACATTTATAAATGTTTTAAACTTCCAACAACTTATTCATTTTCTCTACTTTATTCAAGCCTGGAGAAAATAACAAAACCAATTAAGAAACCTTTGTTTTTCATTTATTTATGTACATGTCCTCAGTAGAAAAAAAATTATTAAGATCTACACGGCTCTCTGCCAATCACTATTAGAATATAGTTTTATCGGATGGGGCAGTGCTAATGATAATATTCTTAATTTACTCATAAGAACACAAAAAGCCATCATGAAAACACGTACAGTCCCTGTAAGAACTAGCACTGACGAAATCTTCAACAAACTTAACATTATGTCAATAAAACAATTATACTCTAAAACAATACAACTTTACATTAATACGGGAAATAACAACAATCAAATATATTAGAAACGAAACAAGGAATAAAAGAAACTTATTATACTATGGTACTAAACTCTGCAACAAAATCCCACTATCCTTTAAAAATCACAATAGCTATAATAAATTTATAAATCGAATAAATCACTGGATACTTTAAAAAAATCACTCAACTGCACTTAAAACACCTCACCTTACAATTATTCTATTTTTTTCTTTAAGCACATCAATTTAATATAATGCAATTTCATATTTAGTAAATGAAATCAGAAGCACGGGAAATCCCAGTAAGGATATCTTTATTGTTATAAAAAAAGAAGATAATAAAACATTGTTATTATTATTATGTAAAGAAAAACTAATTACTCAATATTTTAACACAAAAAACATGCTTACCTGTGGGAAAAAAATTAACACTCTTAAAGCACGTGACGCTTGAAACTAACTTGAAAAAAGTACTCTAAAGAAAGTTCTATTTATCATTTTCAAATATACGTCAAAATACAAAATTAGGCAAGTGTTACGTCAAACCTAAATTACGTGTAATTCCTATTTTTTGTAATTTAAGTAGATGTATTTCTCTCCATGTGTAATTTCGCCCGTGTGTTGCAATGTAATATTGGTACGTAAAATTCACGCCTGTGTAATTTCGTCCTAACACCTACCCTCTACCCCGCTAGTGTCTAAACCCCCCCTCCCCCCGCACATACCCTTTACAGAATGCTGTACACCGCGGGCTTTGTTAACCGATAACCCTATGAATGAGCCAACCTGACGTCCAAACCCACTGAACAGATAATCCCTAGAAGTTTGGTCTGTACCGATTAGAAAAAACAACAATATCCCCTGTTAACAAAAAGTGTTTCGATTCCTCCGCCCCGGAAAGGCCTTTTTAATGATAATACGTAACATAGAAGAGTCCTAACTGTCCGGAGCCATGGGACTGCGTCATTCCTGGGACTGAGGGAGTCGGGAAAGGTAGGAAATGGAGAAGAAGAAGATTAAGAAGTACTTGGGTAGTGAGGTCTAATTATTAAATACTGATGAAGCCATTTAAAATGACGGTTTGATTGTGAATGGTGATTTTTTGCCAGGGCTATACCGAGAGTATCTATCACTCCGGAAAGTGCCGCATATATGATTTACGAGTAGACGTATACTTCGAAAACTACTACTGCCATAGGCGGGACCACGTTCTGTTATGTATAACACATGGCAGAACAGACGTGTTGGCTCAGCACAGCATGTATGGTGCTGCTAAATGACATCTTTCTAGATACCGTCAATATAAACCTTGAAGGATTCAAGAGATAAACAAGTATATCCCTTAATTTATGTCATTCTAATTAACTTATACGATGAAATTCATTTTTGTACCATTCTTACTGTAGTAAAATAGGCTCAGTCCGTTATGAAAAAAAAAATCTTATGGAAGAATTATGTCGATGTTTGAAAATGTTTGATTAGTTTCAGAAGAAATTAATAAAAATTGAATTGCTTTAGCGACATGGACACTCTCACGATACACTTCTATATGTTTATTTCAACAGTGACTGTGCCCCAAGCAATACTGTTCAGCTGATTGTGAATAATTTTGATTCTTGGAATCATTAAACATTTCCCGGCATTTTGCTGCCAATGAATTCGACTTCAGGGGAATTCTGAATTCCTAACAAATTTAATCATAGTGGTGTGATACACAAAAGCTAATGAATCTCTCGGAAGGACTTGATAAAATGTTCCTGATTTAATTCCTACTTTGATCCGCACACGATGACGCCAAAATAAAGTCAATATTGAATTGCTGATAATTAAACGGGACCTAGAATGGGCGTGATAGATGCACATCGGTCATAATACAGTCGTCTGTCTATGGCCGGTAAAACGCTACGGAGCACTCTGTATATCCGTATACCCAATGATTAAGCACGGCTTTTAATAATAATAATTTAATGATTTGTATAGCGCCCTTTTTGTGAAAAATCACCTCAAGGGCCCTGTATAAATATTACTTCCTATTCTCTATCTAATTATGTACAGACATATATAAAAAAAAAAATACTTACCGTGCAGGTAGCTTGAGATGAAAACAGATTTATTAGAATATTTGAGCTTAGAGATGATATGATTTTTACAGTTGCTATTTTATCCCCATTTTATATTGATGTTACATTTATTAGAAGATTGGTGACAAAAGAAGAGTTGGTATTTATTTGAAATATTTATAGTTTTTACGACTGGAGAATATTAATAAAATGACCTTAAAAAGCGGAAGAAGTTTTTAATAGATACTAACATATTATTTTTTTACACATTTAGTTATTTACGGTGTTGCGGGCGGTGGACGCATTTGCTCACCGGTGCGTGATTTTTTTTTGCTTATTCTATAAGTGACTTTAGCTAGTCTAGCTAAGCAATTTACATGTGCGTTTTATATAACACAATCTTCTGTTTTTTCAACTCTCAACGTGACCTAACTGTAGAATTTAACTTACTTACTCGTGCGATGCACTGGCGTCAGAATTAATACAGTTGCCCTAAGTACCATTTCGACGGCTGGAGGCAAATATGTGTGTAAAATTAATTCCGCTAATGTAATTACAATATTGATGTACAGATTATAACGGATATGTACAAAAAATAAATAATTCAATCAAACTTGTATATCTATCCTCTTAGAAGTGAAAACAGAAAAGCATAAAATGTATTAAAACAAATAAAATAACGTACCCCTTACAATAAAAAAAAATATTTATTTATTATAAATCAGTTCATAAGTTGAAAAGAACATAGAAATCAATAATAATTTAGCGGAATGACACACATGATAACATATTTTCATATAAGTAGGATTTGATACAAAATGTTCGTGGATTAGGAGAGTAGGGATCTACCTAATGTGTGTTTAAGAATGGTAAGATAAACAAAAACACACAGTAAATACAAAATATGGTACCTTGTAATATAAACAATTAAAATAATTATTTTGGCTCCCTGAAATATTTCTTAATACTTCTACGAAATTTTCTAAACTTAATAAAGTAGCCTTCCACACTAAAAATAATAAAGAATGATTTACAAAAGAAATATAAGAAGGTTACAAAAACTTTGTATTACCAACTAACTAATTCACTAACTGGAATGCGGAATACGTTTATGAAAAAAATGAAGGGCTACCAAAAATGTGTAAAGAGGTAAATAACAGCCGCGGTTAAGAGGAACGGCTGCGCGGCCTGTCTCACACAAAACTTAATTTTGGATTTGAGGTCAAAATACTCACCTAAACCTAATGAAATATATTTTTTTATTAAATGTTTACTAAATATCTAGTACGCATGAGAAGTATTTTATTTATTTTTGTTTTACATTATGAAATATAGGCCATTAAAGGAATTGAATTTTTACGATTTTAGAGGAAACTTTGATAATTTTTTGGGGGCTAACGGTGATTTAAAAAAAGTTTTACTCCATTCAATTTGAAAATATGATGAAATATAAAATTTAAAAAAATTAAAAATAAAATAAAATTAGCATTATAGTGCTCTTTATATTAAATTAAAAACGACCAATTTACGTTGTAACACAAATATGATATTTTAAAATATCGACCCGAAAAAGCCTTTTTTTTAATGTTTTGTTTTTATGTTTTTATTAAAGTAATCATATTTACATAGCAAATATGATATATAGTTTTTTATACATTAAACCCGCAAATAATTTTGTAATTTGCCTCTAAAATTACGAAAATTAATATTTTTTCAAGGCATAATTTAAAACAAAAATAAATAAAATACTTCTCATCCGTACTAGATATTTATGAAACCTTTAATTAAAAAAAATATATATCATTCAGTTTGGATGGGTATTTTGGCCTAAAATCCAAAATTAAGTTTTGTATAAAACAGGCCGCTCAGCCGTTCCTCTTAAAGATTAAGCGCCCCTGAGGAGATATTTCTCAAAATTGCTTTATATAATTAGTCTAAGTATCATTACAATAAATAGTTTAATCGTATATCTGTAATTTTATCTTAACATATAATCTTAACATGTTCTCTTACAAAGGTTCAAAATTTCAACTGCTATAGTAGCACTGGCTCTCCTGGCCGTGCGACCAACGCGTGGTTTCCACATTTAAAAAATACACGATCATGTATGCATAATAAATACATATTTTAAACCCACCATTCTCCGGATATTTTTGAAGTAAAGTAACACCTCCCAGCCTTCGAGACATGTAGCCGGTGGCAACTTCCAGCACTGTATCTAATGGAAATCCTTGCCTTTAGCATAAATCTCAATTTCGCAGTTTGCAAATATGACGTCCTCCGGTTGATTTATGTGCATTTAGTCTGCAGTTATTCCTTACAATGCGAGTAAGAAACATCGGAAATTGGAATACCTCTGCTTTCGGGCCAACGAAATGAAGCTAGTTTTTAAAATAACAAATTGCAGACGTATAACGTTGTCGTGGTGAACAAACACGCAAAGGACTATGTTGAGTATAATTGCAAAGTTTTTGACGATATTTTCTTTACACGTTCCAAATAAAATTGTTTTGAAGTAAATTGGAGTATGGGAGTTTTATATGAAACCCACATTACATAAAATGTGCAAAGACTATACAATCTGTACAAAAAATTCTAAGACTATCATCATTCAAATATGGATTAAACGCCTTACTCAAATCTTACGAAGGACGATTTCAATACTAGAAGAGAGTCTGCTGTCTTAATATACTTACATGAACTTATTCACAACGAGCTCGATACCACTCATTGTCTAAGTAGTATTCACAACAGTCCTTTAAGGAGTCATAAAACATTTTATCTTTAGTTATTTAATACCAATTATTGCCTGTTTCAATCCAATATCTCGAATGTGACAATATAGACATACACCTTCTTCACCTTGTCCTACTCGGGTCGGGGATCCATCGCCTCAACAAGGCTCCTCCAGGTGTCCCTGTCCTGTGCTACGTTTACAGCATCCGTTCATAGTAGATCAAGCCTCTCCTCGCACAGCCTCTGAAGTTGCTTCTCCCACCCATGTCTGGGGCGGCCCACTGGACGACTCCCCTCTGGAATAGCACTCAGAATTTTCAGTGGAAGTCGATCTTCTGGCATTCTTAACACGTGCCCAAGTAACCTCAGTTGTGACTTTTCTATGAAGAGTAATTAGTGGTTCGATGTTAAGCTCCTCCCAGATCATCGAGCTTCTTATTCGATCCCTTATCGTGACTCCTGCAACTCCTCTCAAAAATCTGATTTCGGCAGCTTGGACCTTAGACAATATAGACTACTTTATGATTAGCCTGGCATATTTTATAAAGCAAATTAGCCATCTTCAATCACGACATGGAAAATAGTGGTACAATTGGAAAAACTGGAGCATGTTTTTTTTCATCTCTTTCCCATATCTTATATGTATTATGTTTTATGTTTATTATACCTTATGGTGTTATTAGAAATGTTATAACAGGCTTTATTTGTATTTGTTTTTTTTCTTCTCTTTTTCTTTCTTATATTATGCTGCATGTTCTAGTTCCCTCATTTCTATTTAGTATTTAGCATATCTACAATGTTAACTTATAAGTAAACCAAAAACTATGCATCCTGTGAACATTTTAAACTTGATTATTAACAATTACGTACAATGGTAATATTATATATATGATCATGTTAATATTCTGTAAATGTTCGAAACCATTATATAAATAAATTAACAAATTTAAGAAATGAATCCTTAACGGAAGACCTGATTGGCCGTTCTAGCGGGGCAGTCAGCGGGCTGAGCGTGCAGCGCGCACTTTAAACACATGTTCAATGTTCATGCATGCAAGTGTTCGGAGTGGCGACTAACAGAGCGGTGGGGATAGCGCGCGTGTTTGCGTTCAGCGGAGCGTGCGCGTCCAACTTAAAACCAATTTCTTGTAACAACTGAAATTCAATCGAAGCCTGTAATTTTGATGTCTTATCACTACTTGGTGAAATGATCACATAAGGAGGATGGACGGAGATAAGAATGTTGAATACATAACACGCTAATTGATGAAAAATAAGCCAGGAACGCCTCAGAAAGACATTTCACGATCTAGTAAATCTAGCACTTCTCTATCAACCGTCAAAATAGCAAAGTATTTGAATGTGAATGAAAAAAATGTGTACTGATACAGGGTAGTTGGGCTTTCCATCATATCTTGCCTACCCCTGCCATGAAATGCTACTATGGTTAGTAAGTTTTTTTTTTTTTTTTACAGTAACTCCACACAGGAGACCAAGGAGGAAATAATTTTCCTCAAGGCCTATATCATCTTTGGGGATGCTGTGTGGAGGATCTTTTAGAGGATAGGAAGGAGTGAACTTGGGTCTTGAAGAGACCCATGTTATAGGATGGAGGAAACACAGAGGCCGGCAGATCATTCCACAGCCGAGCTGTTGAACACAAGAACGAGTCGTAGAAGCGACCCGTTCTCATGTGACAAATGTCAACCATGTGCAAATGTTGGGCGCACGTTTGGCGTGTTTCCCGACTATGCACCGGTGCCGAAGGGATCAATGATGCTAGTTCCTCGGAGCATCTTCCATTAAAATACCGGTAGAACAAGGACAGCATTCCCACCCGACGTCTGTGCTCCAAAGATTGCAACCCATTTGTTAAGATAGGCGAATCTATCAAACGGACCGCCCGTTTCTGCACAGAGTCAAGGTCAAGTTACGTTGAGGTTGAGTTAATTTCAAAATGTATGTTACTAGTTCGATATGGAATCTAGTCGAAACATTACGTTCGCAAGAGCATGATTGTGATTAACAATACCGACAGGTAAGCCGAGTTACAAGTAATGTTACAAACAGAGCCATCTGTTATTTGGAATTGGAAAGAGTTTTAATCATTCATGAACTCGTAAAATTTCACATAACCGATGTTGTATTGTTATGAAAATTGTCCGAAGGTATCTTTTTTCTTACACAATATATCAAACAATATGGACAAATTTCTGCAGGGAGGTTGTACTAAAGCACAACCCTCTTTAGGTTTAGGCACAAATACTATTAATAGACACATTAAAAAAAAAGTTAGTGTCTCTTAATTTATTTTACTTTAATATCAATATTTAGAATGTTATTAATATTAATTTTAACAATAATTACTAGTCTTACTTTTTTTAATGCCTTGTTATTTTCTTGATTTTATTAATATTCTTAATAATAATAATTTGTTTTTTAAATTTCTAATATAAACTATTTTTTTTAAATAGTAATTAAACTTATGTTATTTAAAAATTATTTAATTCACTTTAATCAATGACTTACCTACTTTCATCACTTATTAATTTTTGTTTATGTTTGTAATTTTTTCTATTTTTAAATTATTATTTTTCTGTGTTTATTATTTGTCTTGTAATTATTTTTTAGTCTTCTGTATATCCTGATAAGGGAAGCTTCGCTTCCGAAACATTTTGATATATATTAAACATTGGTGTACACAAAGAATTTAGTATTAATTTTATTACATATATCAATATCTCTTTATACCACATTTACCACATTTGTTTTTTTTTCCTCAATACAACACAAATACATGTACCATATATGATATTTACTCGACCATTAATAATTAATGTATAAACGTCTTCCAACCACAAGCGAATGCTTCTAATATAAGAGCAGTATAAAATCTTTGATAAAAAATCTGTAACGTAAAACCATGTAACAAAAAGTTTAATTAACAAATACATGAAGAAAAAAAATACTCCTGGAACTCTTTTCTTCATCCATCCGTTGTGCATTTATAAGCCATCCGAGCTTGAGCGTCTCTTTCTTAAACTTGCTCACAATTTCTTAAATCAAATTTGTATTCGTAATAGGGTAACAATGTAACAATTAAACGGTTTCGCAACTTTTTTTTACTGCGAGAACTTTCTTTTATATTGCTTAAAATTGTCGGGTTTTTAAAATACGCAAGAGATTTAGTCGTGCGAAAAAATTCTCCTGACAGTTGGTTTGCATAACGATCGCATGTGTTTCTGAAAAAAGATTTTTAAGGATAGGGCTATTGTACAGTGATAAAGCATAACATAAAGTGTATCCATAAGGCAGTTGTAGTACCTACCTAGTGGGTTAGTAGGTTGTTTATTTATTTATTATATATTTATTTATTTATTTACGGACCAATTGTCCAATTACATAAAATACTTAACACGAAATTAAATAAACAAGAGCTACAGAAGAATAACAGCACATACATAAGACGAGAATGAAGCAATGACAAAAAGAGGACAAAAATATACAATTGAGAGAACACTCAAGTCAAAGCCTGAACATGGTTTTAGAAGAGTCAATGATTTAGAGTTCTAATTTCGTAAAGCCCTACAAAAATCATTAACACTGGTACCAAAAATTTCAAAGCCCTGGCTTGAGTTAACAAGTCTCAACATTCTGGACAGTGGAGAATGGTACCCATAATTAGTAGAGTGTTTATTAAGAAAAATAAATTCATTGTTTCTGAGTCTACGGCAAGGAATGTTGAACTGAATGAGTTCCAATAAAGAAGGTGAGTCAATAATACAATTAATTATTTTAAAAATACAAAAAAGATCAAAGACTTTCCTACGCTTTTG
>JAHDVE020004968.1:0-12382 GCA_022606495.2 Halesus radiatus
TTAGAAATTGCAATAACATGAGGTCCCAAAGGCACCATTGGATAAGACACGACAGACAATCAAGAATTAGCTTAAGATCCCATACGCAGTTAATAGCTTTATTGGGATGGTGTAGCTTGATGTGTTTGTGGATAAGTCAATGTTCATCGCAAAGGCGCTAGACTTAGATGAAAAAATCATCTTAATCACAGCACCAAGAAGGTTCGGCAAGACTAAGAACTTTTAGATGCTTGCTCAATTTCTGCAAATATAATATGACCATCAGGGGAGATAGTTAGCAGACGAATAAAAAATTAGCAGAGTCATATTCGGAGGAGGAACTTTCGAGATATAGCGCAAATTGAAATCTTTCAGACGATTGAAAATAGCTGATGATGTTCAATCAATGTCGAGACTTGGCTCCACCAACGTCATCTTTATCAAATTGCCCAGACTGGAGATGCCATATGACCAAAAACCAGGACGAAACCATTAACCTTACTTTTTAATGAAATTTCGGCACTCTATAGCTGAAGCATTTGAAGAGCATATTTATGTTTACAGGCTTATGTTAAAATAAGCTCTAAAAAAAAAAGACGATGTTGATAGCCTAAATATCTTGGAGGCCCATTTTCATAAAATGGTCTCAGATAAGAACATTAATTGTTCAGAGAATGCCATCGTAAAAGAGATTTAGAAATTTCGAATGTTTTACGGAGAGTCTCTACAATTAACTCCAGAAGATTTAGCACGATCCCTCCAGTTTCTTAGTGAAATTATACTGAAATACACAGATAAGAAGCCTTGGATCCTGATCGTTGAGTACAATTCCCCATTGAATCATATCACAGATCCGCAAAGCATTAACTCAATTTTCGGTTTTCTTTAAAATTTTCTAAGATTTTCGGTCAAAGACAATTAATTTACTGAAAAGACTCTTATCACTGGTATACTTCCGATCTCCGTCACAAAACTACTCTCCGGAAGCAAAGGTTTGGCGACTCACACTTTTTTGTAGACCTCATTTGCGGAGTGCCTTGGCTTTACTTAGTAGGAAGTGGGAGGGCTTGTCGACCAAGTCTTTGAGGACCCTCAGGAACGACAGCAATTCAAAGGCGAACTAAAGTAGTGGTACGACGGTTACAACTTACAAGGTTTGAAAATTTACAACCCCTGGTCAGTCATAAATTCCATCAGCTTTAAATATCAAAAAATGAAGGATTATTTATCTACCCACTGGATAGCCTTCACAAATAATCTGATTTGTAAATAGTTTGTCGCAAGTAATCGCAACCTTGTTCAAGAATTGCTCAGAAATTAGTATGTAAATTCTGAATTGAAATCAGAGATATAGCTAAAAGATATTCACGGGTCATTTGAGGCAATGTTTCATGGGGGGTATTTGATTAAAGGCAGCGTCCCAGGTTCGTTTATGATTCCGAACAAAGAGGTTTAAACAATTATTGTATCTGAGTTTAGGGATTTTTTGACAAAAAACATAGAGGATAGCAAAGAAAACATTTTCGCTATGATGAAAAAATTTGAGTCGACTGAGGAATATAACTGGTAAATTTATAAGTGGTTAAGATAAAATTACTTACCAAAGGGCATCGACGAAGCATATTTTCAGGAACAAATTGATGCTCGGGCAAGACTGTACGAAATCGAAAAGCTAAATACCTATGAAGTATTAAGTTAGGTAGACGATAATAAAAAAATACATTCCCTGTTCTCACGCAAACATCCAAAAATGGAGAGTCCCACCGATTTCATCATCCATTCGTACAAAGTTTCAACGGAGATCAAAGTAAAAACAGTTTCTTCAAAGAAGAAGACCTCGGAGTAAAAAGAGGAAGAGACCTTGATCAAGATTTAGACCAAGCTGCATGAGATCATGGACTAGGCTGTATGGTAGTGTTACACGAATAGGTATCTCGAACTCGCCAGGAAACAAGTGACTGGATAGGAAAGCAAAGACAAAGTAAGAATAAGAATGAGAATCCTGCACTTCTATACAGTTGCGGCCAACCCCAACGATTGGATGTTGCAGATGATAGAGCATACGCACAGTCTTTAGCAGACGGATGCACTCTTGGAGATCTTCTAAGAGAGCAAATAAATACAACAATCTTTGCTTACGAAAACTCCATAGGCCACGAGATAAGTGTTGAGATTAAATTTTTTAAGAGCAAAAGAAGCAAAAACAATCAAACAGGTGATACGACTACATAGTGCAGAACACTTCTGGTAGTGGGTCAGTACCGATTACGAAACGAGCATCGAGAAACGAAAAGAAGCTTAAAAATCAAATGAATAGAAGAATGACAAAAAAGTAAGAGAAAAAGAAGAAGCAATCGCAAATATAAGAGAAAAGGGAAAGGAAGACCAGAAGAAAATAAAGGCAGACTAGAAAAAGCAAAAGGAGTGAAAAAGAAACTGTAAAAGCAATGAAAGCAAATGATAGAAACAAAAATTAATGGTTGAAATAAAAAAGATTGAATTTTAGATTAACAATTAAATTTGTGGTTAGATTTGAAATTTTTTGTTTTAGGTTGAAAAAATAATCAAGATACTCCTTCATCCAAGAGATTGATTGTTATATTTAGTTGCAAAAAAAAACAAAAATTTACAGTAGGTATATATATATATGCATATAGAGGGATATTAAGAACCAGCAATTAATATAAAATATATATAACAACATCAGATTAAGTAAATCACTGACTTAAAATGTTTGTTACCATCTCAATTGTGAAGTTTTATCGAGCACACTCGTGGTTGGCTGCGGTATTCTCGAAGTTCCTGATGTACACAAACACCTTCCCTTTCAGCCTCTTCAGCATCAATCCCACCTTTACTCCTTCCACCTTCTCTCCTTTTGACTAACGCGTGAACTCCGCATGAATTCCCGCCTTCCACAAATCCGACACGATCTCCAAAATATCCTTTTCCAAGTACTCGCCAATGCTCCACACGAAAACTTCGATCGGCCGTTTGTTTTTGTTTTTCATCTCCACCTCCAAGTGAATGCAGGTGAGGTCCTCGTTTTTGTGGCGCTGATCCTCTTCAAGGGCAGAGAACCCAACGCAGTCCCCCACCCGCCATAACAACCCGTTAGAATTTTTAGGGGGCAGCATCACGCTGTATCTAATGTTCTGGACCTTCATGATTCCAAGCATTCTGCTCAGCTACTCCAGGTGTCGGATGATGCCCGACAAATCAGCTTTCGCGCTCAACAGTTCGGTCAAGCTCTCCGCAAACTCGTTGAGGTCCTCGGATGTCACATCTAACAGATTGATGAGTCTCCGAGCCAGTGCTCCTTCAATGTCGAACTTCCCCAGTTCCTCGAGCTTCTTCTCGATTTTGAACTTATCGAAATCTTTGAAAGAGTCAGAGGAGAACAGGATTCCGTAGAGAAGTTCCTCGTTGAGGTTGATCTCGAGGCAGATGACGCGTATGAGTTCAGAGTGCGACAGTTCCACCACTGGCTCTGTGTAGTCGTGGTTGTGCACGAAATTGCGGAGGGTAGAAAGAGCCAGTTCATAGCTAACCAGCACTGCCTCGCTCTCCAGCTCGAGACTCGGCTCCCGCATGGGATACACAATGTCGAAAACACCGACGATCCTTTCCCTGTAAACCCGTTCCCTGTCCAACAATTCCCACCTGGCAACCTCTGCAAAGGAGTATCGCTTGACACAGGAAAATTTCTTCTTCTGGTTCTTACCCAGAATTTCTTTTATCCATCGAATCCACGGGATATACGTCTAAGTGCTGAATTCCAACACGGCTCCTTGTTGCGAGAGGACGAGAAACTTGTCTTCCCGTCGTAGAGCAATTTTTGTCCTGTTGAGAATTGTGTTGTCCTGCACTGGAATGAGTGGATTGATGTGAATGTTCAAAGCTCCGTGGGATTTGAAGACCTTTTCGAATTGCTCGTAGTCCATATGTCTGAAAACGTCTCGGCCCAGTCCTGTCAGTTCATTTGGATTCTTTATTCTAAATATGCAGGTGAGGAGTTCTTTAAACTCAAAATGGTTAGGGTTTGTTATGGTAGACACAAGTTGGCCGAAATACTTGTTTCGAATCGGCATCAGCAGAGTCCTTGCCGAGGGTCTTTTGTCAGCGTTCTCCTCGATTAATGATTTAATTAACTCTCTGTATTCCACATTCTTGCAGTACTTCTCAAAATCTGTAGGTAACCTTCTGTTCTTGGCGAGTTCTGTGAGAATGTTGACTCGTTCGTGATTGGTTTAGAATTTGTAGTAAAGTTCAAAGATAATGACGCCCAGCGAATAGATATCAACTTTTTAGTTATATTTGCCAGATTTGATTTGTTCGGGAGCTCTGTACATGGGAGTTCCAATACCTTCAGTCCTGTGACTATTGTATGGGAGGTCATCTTCATCGCAAGTAGCGAGTCCAAAATCTCCAAGTTTGACTTTTTATCCCTTCTTGTCCAAGAAGATATTTGCAGGCTTGAGGTCTCTGTGGATTATCCTCCTATCATGTAAATATACCAAAGCTTCCAGAATACCCCTGATAATCCTGAGCCTATCCTCCTCAATCTTCTTGCTGTCCGTCTGACGCTTAATCTTCTCAATGAAGTCTTTAAGTGTCAACCCTTCGCAATACTCCATCGCTATATACATGATTTTAAAGGGTAAAACTTTGTTTAGGGTTTAGTTTTGCTGCTCCGATGAAGGCTGTTCCGACCTCTATGATCGTTGGGCGTGGCGGTCTTCTACTTCATTAATTCTGCTATGGGAGGCATCCATGAACACGATGTCCGAGGAGCCAACACTGTTGGAGAGCTCCTCGATGCCAATGTTACCGTCCGACTCCTAATCCTCATTCTATTCATTTTCTTTATAGCCGAAACGAATATCCTCTTTGTCCTCTTTCCACTTCTTATACCACTCCTCCAGCTCCTCCCGGTCTTCGGGTTCCAACTCTAGCTCTTGGGAAAGTTCTTCCATGCTGTTCACATCTTCGATCCACGACTGGTAGTACCTCACAATGTTTTCGTGGTCCAGCTGCGAAAGTAATGTCACCTCTTTGATGGTTTTTCGATAACCTGGTTCGCAGTAGTTCAGCAATATCTTCTTAATCGCATAAATTTTGGAGTCGATTTTGTTTTTGGCTTTGTAGACCACGCCGAATCCTCCTCTGCCTAGCAGGTCGTCTTGCTCAAATTCCTTGAGGTACCTTGATTTGATTATTCCAGGTGATTCTTGTTGGCCGTGCTGCACCGAATCGCTGATGTCGAGGTTATTGTCTAGCCGTGCCAAGTCCCCCCCATAGAAAAACTGCTGGGCTGTTGGTTTGGGCTTCGGGACATCGATGAACTGCGTAATCATCTGTTGGAGCTTGTTGGGCTTCAGATCGAAGAGTATGTTGCTCGAGGACTCGTCTTCTGAAGCTTCCTGCCTGAGCTCAGGCACAATATCCAAAAGTTACTCATAGTCATTTCCTTAGTTTTATGGCTTTTTATGTTCGACATTATCTTCTTCGTCACTGTACTACCGATTGCTATCGACCAACATCTCGAATAGTTCCGAGCACAGGCTGAAGACTCGAGTCTCAAGGTGGTCATTGTTAATGTTGTCTTTGTTAATCTTTGGTAGTGTCAGGGCGTTGACTTTCGCCCTTATGGTTTCTTCGAGGAGTCTCAAGTAGCTGATTTCTAACCTCTTGACCTCGACTCCTTAGCGAGGGTAGTTCTTGGGAGGGTAGCGCCAGGAGAGCACAACCTCTTTCCTGTCGATCTGCTTTTCTTCCGCAGGGTCGAATATCGTGATGGAGTAGGTGCCTCGTACTGTGGAGGACCGCACACTGATCTCCTGAAACTCTCGTTTGAAGTAGTCCCGAAACAGTCCCAACTATCGAGATATCAGGTCGTCACTTGCCTTCGCGTACTCTTACTCTGACTCCTATTACGAATTTCCATCATTTTCTTTAGCATTTGAGTATTTAATTTATACAGCATATTCTTATTTTTTGGAGGGTGGTATTTTTGATTTATTTTTGTTATTTTTATTAGTATTATTAGTACTATGGTTCATAGCTAAAGAGGATTCTGGTTTTTTGTTGTTATTATTATTTTTGTTCGTGTTTGTTCCTGGCTTTTCTTCAGTTTTTGAATTCACCACAACAGGAAAGTGTTAAATCACGGGAACATCGGCTGTGGGTAACTCGATTTTAACCTTTTTTGGTTTCTTTTTTTTCTTTTTTATCTTGGCTGTGGGTTCGGCACCTTCAGCAGGTAGTTTTTGTGGTGACTCCACAGGATCGTTGATGACTATGGGTGGGATTCTTTCCGGCTAGAGTAGTTCCTCGGATGGAAGCACTACTTGTTGAGGTTCAATGCTAATGTTATATTGATGAAAACTATCTAGATTTTTAATTCTGGGATTGGCCAGTTTGAACGATTATTCTAGATGTTGAGGTTAAGGTAGTTGTGGTGGTGGTGGTTTATTGGTTAGATAAATGTAGTAGAATGCCGAAATGAGGAGGAATATTAGACATAATGTTATAATGTCCATTGATTTTTATTTTTTTTAATATTTATTATATATTTCTCGTATATCCTAAAATTTTTTTTTTTTTTTTTTAGTGATTAACTATATTAAAAGAGTTTTTTTATTTAATTATCTTTTTGTTTCTAAACATCCGAAATGTAAAAGAATATACAAAAAATAATAGGAAAAATCTGAAATATTTTTTAATATAAAAAATTAAAAGAGTTTGAGATATATTTTTTACATCTGGCATCTTATATTATATCCAGTGTGCATTAAAAAAAAAAATAACTATAAAAAAAATAATCTCCTTAACTACGGAATAATATTAATTACTATCACATTTAAAAATATCTAAATTGTCTAATTACATCCATCAAATAAAAATACATATAAACATTAAATAGATATTGATATAAATATTTACATATATATAGACATATATGCATTTCCAGCTGATAAACGATGTGCCATTTGCACAGATCGCTTCAACCTTTCAAGCCTCATTGATTCCTAAAGTGGCTTTCTATATGGCTACCTTCTCGATCATCGCTTGCTACTACGTATCCCAGTATTACGGCCACGAACCCCCCTTTCCTGGCTGCTGGATCAGTGGCACCGCGGGACACTACCCTTAATTCATCATCTTCAGGCTTGGCACCATTTCCGGCTCTACGATGCTTGCCTTATCATGGTTCGTGAACCATTTCTGGACCCACAGCATCAGCGACAAGGTTGGCTTTCCGATCAAAAATTACGGCCCGATCGTGAGCCTCATCCTCGGTCTGATGGGCGCAATCGGTCTCATGGGCAGCACCGCCAATATAGATACTGGGCACCGAAACGAGCATTGGCATACAACTTGCGCTTCCGTCTTCTTCGTGTTCACAGGATTGGCTATTCTTTACGATTCGATAATAACTATAATCCTCTTGAGAACAAATGTATTACGTAACAAATTCGTTGGGTACCTTAAATTGATCACGACTGCACTGCTGCTCGTACAGGAGTACATCAGCACTACATATGGGGTTGAGGGGCTGATGAAGATTGGAGCTCGTCCCGATCTGGGAAGCGATCTGGACCATATTTTGTAATATACCGCAGCGTTCACTATATTGTTCTACATTTATACGATTGCTGTGTGTGTGAAGGGTTACAGATTCAGTTATGAGTTGCAAAAAAACGAATGATCAAAGTTTTATTTACAACAATAAAAATATTATTTATTTTTTTTAAAACAAAAAATTATCTTTGATTCGAGTTGATCATTTTCCTCGATACTTTGCAGCATAAACCTTTCTATTAATAATTTGTTATTTGTAATATTGATTTCGCCACTAAAAAAATAAGAATTTAATAGTTAATCGAAAAAAAACTGTTTGAGACCGTAAATATAAATCTGTCTATCTATATTTTTTTCGTCAATGCACTTTGGCTGTTGTCCTCTGCCTCTTGTACGGACTGATACTATTTTTGATGAGCATGTTCTTAATCTTTCTCTCATAGTCCTCTTTGTAGGCACTAGCGCCAACCGTCTCGGTATTTCGGGTGAAACTTATCTTGTTCAGTTTCTGTTCCTCCTCGCTCCTATCAACCTCTTCAGGGTTTCTGCTGCTCAGTGATGATATCATATGTTTGTTAGATTCTAGTTATTTTTAATATTGAAGTTGATTGGCTCCTCTCCTTTCCTCGTTTATTAGGGGAGGAGATGCCGCAATAATACTAACCTTCGGAAGAGTCATATATTTTTCATTGCTTGATCTTTCGATCTATTATTAGGATGAGCCAGAATGATTGCTAGATTCGAATTTCTCCATGCGCTGCTGGTAGTATCTGAAACTTTATTAGATTTTCTATTCAGCTTTGTTTTCTTTTTTGACGATATCCGTTATATAGCGATTCTCGAATATTATGCTCTGTCTGACTGGGTGATGATTTGACCTTTAATGATTTTATGTAATATTGTTATCACTATCACTATCACTATCACTATCATCATCATCGAAGTCGTTATTGCCATCGTCTAGACTTTAATGATCATTATTTTTTATCCTATTTTGCTAGTTCTGACTTTAAGTATTATTGTGGGTCTCGACACCATAACTAGAGAGGGCCGACGAAAACTGTGTAACATAGGGAGTGGATTTGAATAGAGACAGATTACTATATCGTTGAAGATTGTTTGGTCTTTTGATTGTGGAAAATAACTAGGACCCAGAATCAGTATTAAGTTATTTCAAACTATTTCGATTATGCGAGTCACACTAATTGGCGGTCATATTTGTAATCTCCAACATCGGAGGACTAGTTTGAGTGGATGTGTGTTTGAGATCGACAGTATATTATGGATGTATTATGATATCGCCGCATTTGCTCGAAGTCAATTCTTGCTTTCGAATACCAGAAATCATCGTAGTAGCATTACTGTGAATTCCAGTTTTTTGTGCGAATAGGGTCTAGTTAAATACTACAGACTCAAATTTCAACCTACTATTGCTCTGACAATTGTTATTACTGACTCCTTCCTGGGATTCCCGTAAAGACTCCACGCTATTGGTGGAAGGCTTCCTTGTTTTCACCATCCTTGTCCCCAACTGCCGTTCGAAAAATGTAAAGGTTTCTCCGACTAACTCGTTTTATATTCCTGCTTCTTCTTATTCTTAATTGTAGTCATCTGCAAGCATACGGCCTGCTTTTCGAACGTCGTCCTAAACTTCTTTGTCTTTATTACTGTTTAAAAATCTGTCCAAGTCGTGATGGCCATTTTCAGAATCTACGTCGTCATCGTCGTCTTCATTTAGCAGGAGTTCTACAGCATTGATGTACTCGGATACATTAATTTGTAAATGTGCGCTAGTCTTCTGGGCGAGTTTGGAGAAGATTGAGTCGAGCAGGGTCTCGGAGAACTGGTAAGAAACCGCATGAATAATTGCAGCGTAAAAACGTTCATAAAGATCGTCATGGTGCGGTGACAGGTATTTGTTATATAGGGTCTAGACCATTGCAGTTATCATGTGGGGAGATTCGGGCATGCGGACAGATTTTGAATCTGGAAAATACTGCTGCTCGACTTGTTCTTCGAGGGTGTCAAAATAACTCATAAATAATTTCAGGAAAATGATATCTATTTATATTTATATGTATATATATTTATTGAACCATAAATATATTTATATTTTATCACTAAAACAAAAGAATGAATTTAATTAAGTAATACAAATGCAGAAGAATAGATATTCTAGATAATAATTGAATAGAATACATATACAATATACGGTAACTATAGAGATTTAACAGTAATATATATGATAAGAATATTTATTTATTTAATGACTAGGTGAGGTCTGCACACATATTTTAGCTAGATAACCGAATCATGCTTGATTTAGTTACTGAGAAGCTGAGAAAATATAAGCCATGGCTTTTCCTCGTGAAGATGGGTGCGAATCACCAGGATTATGGTGTGATGGATAACCCCGGGAATTTGATATCTGCATCCATATCTTGGGAATGCTCAATATGTGTACATTATTATCACGTGGCTCCAGTAATAAACTTATATATTTTTTAGATTTTCCATTCAATACGTATCTCAACTTACAAAAAAATATTTTTCAGTGTATCAATTTTTCTCAACTGTATGGATTTATGGAAACTAAAATTAAACTTCAAATAAAAAGCGAGTAACCAAAGATCGAATAAAATCAATAATCAAAATTTATATTGGAAAGGATAAATTTTATTTTATATATTTTGCTCACATATAAAATATACTTTATATATTTTGAGTGTTCATATATAATATTTTAAAAAGTATTATCATGATCATCATAAATATGAAGTGATCGTAAAAATATTGATGAAAAATCCGATCACCCAGAAATGTGGGAAGAACCTGAAGACCAGCGCAATATACAGGTTCTCGGAAAGAGAGTGATTCCTCATATTCAGCAGCATCGGGATCAGCACGATGAACCAGTTCACGAAGCAGAAAGCCCAGCATCTGAAGATCACCACATTCAGAATCGCGATCACGAAAATCCAGAGCATCTGGGTCTAGAAAATTATTATCTTGTCGACTGCACCTTCCTCCACGGCAGGCCCAACTGCAGCTGGTCTTTCATCTAGAAATATAATCAAAATTTAAAATAATATAATAAAGAATAATAAGAAGTGATAATTGTGTTTTTGTATATAAAATACGCAAGTTGGGAAGTGACCCTGCCTCGCTCGGGGCATAGAGATGTCCGTGTTTGCCTCTGAAGTACCTGGTGATAGTCCAAATGAACCCGATGAGGGCGAAGACGAAGACCAAGAAGACGGATCCTCTGCTGGAGTTATACAATGCAGTGAAGTCAGTATCGGTATCATAATTATATTCATCATCCATTTATACTGATTATGAGTTAGTTATTACAAAATATATGTATATCTGTATATTTAGTAGTCGATAGATATCTAATTAGGCAATTAGTATACTTAATTAGTCGAATAATATAATAGTAGATCAACTATACTCCAGATTCAATGACATGGCTGACATATTTTTTGAATCAATCAATCAATCAATCAATCAATCAATCAATCAATCAATCAATCAATCAATCAATCAATCAATCAATCAATCAATTAATTTAAAAATAATAATACACAATGATGTGATGATCTGTTGAAGATACAAAAATAACTGTTTTCTTGTAGATAGTCCATCGAAAGTCCAACATACTCTCGACTAACATACTCCTTTTTTAATGGTGAATTTGGTGCCGAACGTAAATCAAATCATCGAACCCAGAAGACTCGTTTATTGATCCATCCGATTCTATTGGTAATCGAATGGTCTTTCTCCGAGTATCCATTACAACTGCTATGGATAAATTCTCCAGTGTGGTGTTTTGCTCCCCCAGTCCTCAATGAAGATTTCGTCCCGATCTGAATATGTTCGGCATGGTTCCGTCCCATATAGAAGGAGGAGAAGTCTCCATAGGTCTGAATTACCCCCGAGTAAAACAGGTAACCACCTTCATATTCTAAGCTCCATTTCGTTCCTGTCGGCGTTTTTCCATTGAATACATTTGCGATTACTTGGTTCAGAGGGAGGTTCGTGTCGGTTCTAAAACTGACATTTTGTATGTACCACGACTCGTTGGTGTCTGCGGAGTATTCGTTGTCGGAGAAGGCAATATCTTTGATGTTCATGTTGTCAATGTCTTCAGCAGTTAATAGTCCGTGGTAAGTGAGGTTCATCTTGTTATTGGCCCTGTACAGGATCCTTGCCCAACCTTAGTGGTCGATCAGAGGCTCTAAGGTGATATTTTTTGTGAACTTTTGTACCTTTGCATCCTTTGTCTACATTTGTGTTTATTCGATTAAAAATGTTATTAAGGAGTAATACGATAATTTATGATAATTATTGTTCCAATCACTGAGTTATACTATACTTCGATGGAAAGGAATAATTATGAGGCATTTATATAATATTTAAAGAGTTAAGGCTAGGATAAATTATTACTATTATTATTATCGGCTTTTGGCCATCTTTCTGGACTAGTATCATATATAATCCAACTGATCATACAACATTCAGAACAGTGTCTTGCTGATTGGTGGAGGTCTACATGTTACTATAGGATATGGATACTGATTTCCAACACAGCTCCCTTGTTGCGAAAGGACGAGAAATGTCTTCCAGTCGTCAATATGTTTTTGGTCTTGTTGATAATTGTGTTGTCTTGTTGTATCATCATTTTCCTCCTCTATATCCACTCTGAAGGGTTCAGCATACCGTATATAATGATAAAAATAAAATAAAATAAAAATGAATCCTTTAACTTCCTCTGTTTTAAATTATTTGTGCATAATAATATTATTTGCTTAATTCC